>JAOPHQ010000712.1:0-7500 GCA_030340625.1 Merluccius polli
AGGTCCAGGTCCAGGTCCAGGTAAGGATCCGCGTTCTGCTCCACCCGTGTGGAGATTGTGAGGTTCTGCACATCAGCATGAGTATCCGGATCTCTTAGTCCCCCCACCTTGTCTGCAGCTCGGGTCAAGGACCCGGTCCAGGTCCAGGGTCTCGGCAGACCGCCTCTGGATGAGCGTGTGGTCCAGAGGCGGCAGGATGAGCAGTGGATCCGGCAGTTCCTGCAGCGGAGGAGGAGAGCGGCGGCGGCGGAGGAGGAGACCGGCGAGACGTCTCCCTCGCAGTTTCGCGAGGCGCTGTACGGCGCTCTGCGTCTCGTCTCCCAGCTGTCCCTCGCCGGCGCCGCGCTGGAGCAGAACCTGGAGGACCGGACCGCCTGGACCGCTCTGTACCCGCAGGCGCAGGACCTGAAGGCGGAGCTCCGGGAGAAACTGGAGTTCCTCAAAGGCTGCGGCGGCGGCGGCGGCGGCGGTTTGGAGCGGTTGAAACGCAGACTTCTGCGCGTCAGCGAGAGGAGAGTCCGGTTGAAGCGGCGCCGGCTGGAGAAGAGGGAGGAACTGGCGGAGGACCGGTTTGCAGAGAAGGAGGCGGCCATCGACAAATGGAGGATGAAACGGATTCAGGCGGTGGAGGAGAAGAAGAGAGTAAGTTCACGTTGTGTGTGGACAGGATGGCGTCGGATGTTCGACTCCTTTCCTCCTAAACGCTTTTGGTTTCCTCGATTTAGAAGAAAACTGAACAAATTACCTTTTGAATTGTGTGAGTGGTGCAATTCAAACCTACGCTGTTTTGTTGGTTCCTCTGCGGCTCCTCCAGGAACGAGAGCTGAAGGTCGCGGCGGACTCTGTTCTGTGTGAGGTGAGGAAGAAGCAGGCGGATGTGAAGAGGATGCAGGACATCCTCCGCTCCTTGGAGAAGCTGAGGAAGCTAAGGAAGGAGGCGGCGTCCAGGAAGGGTAAGAAAGCCTCAGAACCTGCAGTAGTGGAGACCACAAAGGTCTCGGGACCTGGTCTCGGGACCTGGTCTCTGGTCCGGGAGTCTGACTCCCAGCTGAGGAGATATTGGCTGAAACTCCACTGTGTTCAAAACAACTTAAGTGTTTGGATAATAGTATCTGCTAAATCGTACAAACCACCTGGTGCTGAATTAAAACGTGTTAAACTATTTATTCATATGAGCAGTGTGAAGTCCCTTTTTTAATTCTTGTAAAATTCTTGTGAGACTATTTTGTTAAATTATGTTTCTCAAATATTAAGGCTTAGGATTGTCTCAATCAGAGCTTAAGTTCTGGCATTTACTGAGCATCCCAAAGTTAACACCATTTACCTTTTTCAAGAAGATATGGGATACTGTACTGATTGCAGTCATACATAAATACATATATACATATATACATATATACATATATACATAAATACATATATACATATATACATAAATACATATATACATATATACATATATACATATATACATATATACATATATACAGCCTCTAGAAGTGTATGAGTCATCTTGTTCCCATGGGCTAGTGTCCCCCCCCCCCCCCCCCCCACACCATACCAAGCTGCAACCTCTGCAACACAATTACTCAACTGAATAACCAGAATTTAGGGGAACTGAAACACAGTCAAGGAAGTTTGAAATTTAGTGACTCAACCTCGAATTCAAATGACACAATTGTAAGCATCGTTGAGATCATCAAACTGCCAGAAAACAAAGACATAACTTGTCTCCACTGATCGCTTATTTCCTTTTGCCGTGTATAGGCCAGATACCAACTGCTGAACACTTTCAATACCTGTTTCCAAACTCAACCGTTAATTTCTCCCACATGTTTTCATTTCCCTTGCGAAATTAAAACGGGTGTTGAGCTTGTCTTACTTTCAAGGTCAACATTCACCTGCAGAGAAGAACATTTCAGTGTATGTTTGGTCCATGCGATCAACTATCATTTCAGTGATAGTTGGTAGTTTAAGGAGGCAGTTTGGTTTTACTAACTGGAGTTCTTTGTTTTTGTGGCTTTGAATCTCACTCCTCTGGTAATTAACTTGATGTACTTCACGTGGTCCAGCCGTTCTACATCTGGCTTGTCTTGCTTTTGAGTTCTTAGGAATAATACTCTATAATATAATATACTATAATTAGGGCCGTCTTTGGTATTAGTTATGTTGTATATATTTGTTTAGTAGAGAAATCGATGTGTAAATATGTGAGTATGGGGTGTCCTACCAACTCGCAAACATCTGTGATATGCCTTCACCTGAATATTCACTATATACTTTAGGGCTGCAACTATTTAAGATCATCGCAACTAACTTATTTACATAGTCAATTCATCTAACAATATGTTTTTCCATTAATCATTTAGTCTAGAACTGTTTTTGTCTTACATTTGCTTGCTTTATCTGACAAGCAGCCAAGAAAAAGTATTCATTTTATAATGGTCCATTAAGCAGCAAATGTTTGGTATTTGTACTGTGATTGTGATTAATAACCTAAACGATTTTCTGTCGATCAACTAATCGATGAATTGACCAGTTGTTGCAGCCCTAACCCACTTCCTCGCCCACCAGGGATCTTCCCAGACGGGGCCTCTGAGCAGCAGTTTGGCGAGCAGCTGGAGCGGCTGCGGGCGCTGATCCGCACGCGGACGGCGGTGTATGCGGCGGAGGAGAACGCGCTGCGCGTCATGCTGGAGGGGGAGCAGGAGGAGGAGCGCAAGCGAGACCTGGAGAAGAAACGGCAGAAGGAGCGGGAGAGACAGCTGCAGAAGAAACGAGAGGTGGATGCCATGCTCTTTGGGGGTAAGAGGGACGGTCTTACAACAACAACGGATTACTTATTTCCATTACATTTACAGATTCCATTACATTTACAGATTCCATTACATTTACAGATTCCATTACAATTACAGATTCCATTACAATTACAGATTCCATTACAATTATAGATTCCATTACATTTACAGATTCCATTACATTTACCGATTCCATTACAATTACAGATTCCATTACAATTACAGATTCCATTACAATTACAGATTCCATTACAATTATAGATTCCATTACATTTACAGATTCCATTACATTTACCGATTCCATTACATTTACAGATTCCATTACAATTACAGATTCCATTACAATTACAGATTCCATTACAATTACAGATTCCATTATATTTACAGATTCCATTACATTTACAGATTCCATTACAATTACAGATTCCATTACAATTACAGATTCCATTACAATTATAGATTCCATTACATTTACCGATTCCATTACAATTACAGATTCCATTACAATTCCATTACATTTACAGATTCCATTACAATTACAGATTCCATTACAATTACAGATTCCATTATATTTACAGATTCCATTACATTTATAGATTCCATTACAATTACAGATTCCATTACAATTACAGATTCCATTATATTTACAGATTCCATTACATTTATAGATTCCATTACAATTACAGATTCCATTACAATTACAGATTCCATTACATTTACGGTGCACTTAGAAACCTGTTCTATTGACGTCCAAAATGCTAAATGCTAAATGCTCTTCAATGTAAATGCACTGCCGCCGGTTTCTAACTGAAGTGGGTTCTGGTTCTGTGTTCCTGCAGACGAGGTTCCGGCCGATCCGCGCCAGCAGCCCTTCAGAGAATACTACACCCAAGCCGAGCGCTCGCTGCCGGCGCTGGTGCAGATACGGTGTGTACGCCCTCTGCTGGTGGACGTAGAAACCACTACTAAAGTACTCACTACTACTTCTACTTTAATACTCTGTGTTGTCTCTGCTAGGAGAGAGTGGGATATGTTTCTGGTGCCCACTGACCAGGCGGGAGGATCCACCGTTCCTCAGGGATGGGTGCTGCCTGAGCCGCCCTCAGACAACGCCTGGGCCACAGCCCTGGTCTGATCACACACACACACACACACACACACACACACACACACACACACACACACACACACACACACACACACACACACACACACACACACACACACACACACACACACACACACACACACACACACACACACACACACACACACACACACACACACACACACACACACACACACACACGGTTACCTGCCTGCTATGGTGGCCTGGGAAGGACACTAGGATCCTTCTGGTGCGTTTCCTCAGCCCAGAGGACCTCATGGTGAAGATACAGACGATGTGTTTTGGTGGAGAAGAAAGGATTGAGGGTTTCCTGAGGGATTTCTCAGACCTTCTGTTCTAATTAATGAGTAATTATGATTATGTGGCAGAAGGTTGAGTGTAAGTTATTGCCGGTGTGTTGTTGTTGTTTAGCTGATGTCTGTTTTTATGCGGATGAACGTCTGATTTTGAAAGTTTTTTTTCTTTGTACTTCATATGTCATTCTGAGAATAAAAGACATATATTTTGTTAGGAGAATACATCTATTTCTTTTTTATTGCAAAGACAAAAGACATTTCACAATTTCAAATGTTAGAGAAGGTTCAGTCAGAAAATGAGTACTGTATGTTATGATGAAAACGTTTGGAGATTACAAACAGCCTTAACTTAACACTATTACAGCTTAAATAAAGTCTTCATTAAGATTATCAAAACCTCATGTCCACCTCCTGAGCAGTAAACAACCAGGTCTCCATGGTAACGGCTTAATGTGCTTAACCTTCTCTAATCCCACATGTTTTATAACGTACCTCCGTGAACCTGACCCTAAAATAACCCACAATCAATTTAGTTCCAATTAATTAATTTGATCTGGACACGTCTGATCTGCATATTATATCTTATTATACCTCTCGGGTTTAGAGCACCGACTGTGTTTAAGGTCAACAGTATTACTGTAGGAGAGGGAAAAATATATCACCAAAATATATCTCAACGTTCGTAGGCCTATCTCAGATCATTTCTAATAACAAAATGTAAAATTAAATGGGACTGAAAACTAAGATCTTAAATCTTTTATTGATTTTCATCTTAACTTTAAGATAAGTTAGTTTGTCACATTGAGAAGTTATGCTTTGATATTAATTGATAATATCGATTTTATAGTTTTAATTGCTTCTATTTACAATACGTTTTCATCTCATTGTAAAGTGTTACTAATCACTCATTCAAATGTGCATTAAATTATTATTATTATATAGAAAAAGACATAGGCTAGGCTAGGCACTATGCTAGGCACTATGCTAGGCTACGCACTATGCTAGGCACTATGCTAGGCACTATGCTAGGCTACGCACTATGCTAGGCACTATGCTAGGCTACGCACTATGCTAGCACTATGCTAGGCTACGCGCTATGCTAGGCTAGGCACTATGCTAGGCTACGCGCTATGCTAGGCTAGGCACTATGCTAACTATGCAATTTGTTTACCATTTGATTGATTTAGTGAGACTGCTTAAAAACAGTTCCTCAGGATGGACTAAAATAACTTCTGAAGAAGTGCAGAAGGTCTGAAGAACATTCTGAGGAGCAGTGAGGAACATTCTGAGGAGCAGTGAGGAACATTCTGAGGAGCAGTGAGGAACATTCTGAGGAGCAGTGAGGAACATTCTGAGGAACTTCGCAGAATTTCCTCTTAGGAGACTCCTGAGTGATCTCCAGAGAGGATTAGTCTCAGGAGGACTCAGTTCCTCCGTCAGCAGTGACTCAGACGCCGCCGCCGCTCAGCTGGAGAAGCACTGAGGGAGTAAAGTAAAGTACAGTACAGTAAAGGTGAGTTAATGTTTCTACAGAGTACATAATGTTGAATATAAACTTTACTCTCTTCTCAGTACTGCAGATAAAATCTCAGCTCATACATTTGTGATTCCTTTTGTATTAAGAAGGAAGTTAATCTGAATTGGAGATGTTTTTAATTCTCAGTGATGTTTGTTGTTTGTGTGTTATAGTGAATTTATATTATGTTATAGTGAGCGTTCAGACCGGTGTGTGTGTGTGTGTGTGTGTTTGTTGTGTTTGTTGTGTATCTTCTCTCCCTAATGAGCTTATGAAGTGTGTGTGTGTGTGTGTTGGAAGAGACAGAGAAAAGGAGGGGGGTGTTGACACACATACTTAGGCATACGTGTGTGTGTGTGTCTTCCTGTGTTTTTTAGGTTTTATGAGTTTTGTTTACTTGTGTTTGTAGTCCAGTGAAAGCAAACTATAGGCCAACAGCCGCTAATCCCTAATCCTCCACCTGTCCCATGCTCTCTAGCGTGTCCCATGCTCTCTAAGCGTGTCCCATGCTCTCTAAGCGTGTCCCATGCTCTCTAAGCGTGTAACATGCTCTCTAAGTGTGTCCCATGCTCTCTAAGCGTGTCCCATGCTCTCTAAGCGTGTAACATGCTCTCTAAGTGTGTCCCATGCTCTCTAAGCGTGTCCCATGCTCTCTAAGCGTGTAACATGCTCTCTAAGCGTGTAACATGCTCTCTAAGCGTGTCCCATGCTCTCTAAGCGTGTCCCATGCTCTCTAAGCGTGTAACATGCTCTCTAAGCGTGTAACATGCTCTCTAAGCGTGTCCCATGCTCTCTAAGTGTGTAACATGCTCTCTAAGCGTGTCCCATGCTCTCTAAGCGTGTAACATGCTCTCTAAGCGTGTCCCATGCTCTCTAAGCGTGTCCCATGCTCTCTAAGCGTGTAACATGCTCTCTAAGCGTGTCCCATGCTCTCTAAGCGTGTCCCATGCTCTCTAAGCGTGTCCCATGCTCTCTAAGCGTGTAACATGCTCTCTAAGCGTGTAACATGCTCTCTAAGCGTGTCCCATGCTCTCTAAGTGTGTAACATGCTCTCTAAGCGTGTAACATGCTCTGTAAGCGTGTCCCATGCTCTCTAAGTGTGTCCCATGCTCTGTAAGCGTGTCCCATGCTCTCTAAGCGTGTAACATGCTCTCTAAGCGTGTCCCATGCTCTCTAAGTGTGTCCCATGCTCTGTAAGCGTGTCCCATGCTCTCTAAGCGTGTAACATGCTCTCTAAGCGTGTCCCATGCTCTCTAAGTGTGTCCCATGCTCTGTAAGCGTGTCCCATGCTCTCTAAGCGTGTAACATGCTCTCTAAGCGTGTCCCATGCTCTCTAAGTGTGTCCCATGCTCTCTAAGTGTGTAACATGCTCTCTAAGCGTGTAACATGCTCTCTAAGCGTGTAACATGCTCTCTAAGCGTGTAACATGCTCTCTAAGCGTGTAACATGCTCTCTAAGCGTGTCCCATGCTCTCTAAGCGTGTCCCATGCTCTCTAAGCGTGTCCCATGCTCTCTAAGCGTGTAACATGCTCTCTAAGCGTGTAACATGCTCTCTAAGCGTGTAACATGCTCTCTAAGCGTGTAACATGCTCCACCAACACAGAAAGGAAAGTGGGAGGAGTCCTGTGGGATGACATCATCAGATCTATTTTAGATAGATTGGACAACATAACAATAGGAAGTCATTAAAGTGTAGTTTGCACTCAGCAGTAATCAGCAATGCAGAAAATCCCACAGCTCAGTAGGAAAGAGACGATTTGC
>JAOPHQ010000712.1:12500-27500 GCA_030340625.1 Merluccius polli
TGTGTGTGAGAGAGAGAGAGAGAGAGAGAGAGAGAGAGAGAGTGTGTGTGTGAGTGTGTGTGTGTGTGTGTGTTGTGAATCATTCAGTCATACTTGAGTTTATTTAGAGAACAACCAAACAGTTTAGCGCTGACCACACAGGAAGCAGCGTCTGCAGGTGATTTACTTCCTGGTTGTGATGTTTGGTTTCTCCTGTAGATGTGAGCCGTCCTCATTGGTCGGTATTCATCGTCCTCATTGGTCGGTATTTCTTCTCTAAATAACAACAGATCACAGAGTGCAACGAATCCCACACACACACAGTGCTCAGAATGAGTTTCAGTTACGTGAACCCAGTAAACCTGAAGTAAAACACAAACTCATCACCGTTGTGAACCAGATTGTAAATCCTGAGATTGTGTCCTCATGGGACTGAGATGCTGCTGAGGACTCACAGTCTCTATTATTAGAAACAGGATGTGAGAGGAGTTGAGAAGAAACTGTTTTCTACAGAGCTGTGACTCATTTGGTTTTGATGGAAAGCTGCCGGCGGTGTTGTTGTGTTGGTTCACAACGTGAGGCGAAGTGACACACAGCCGTCTGCCTTTAATGGTTTGGTCTCCATGCGATCATCTGTCCAAGCGAGACGGCAAAGCTCTCAGCAGACAGTGGTTCAGAAATGTCGATGTGTTGACATCGGATGTCGCTGAGTGTCCTAAAGATGACATGACTTGATTTGTATTCATGCGTGTTTGCAGATTTTCAGCTACCTGGGGGCGTGTGATCATCTGTGTGAGCTGGGATACGACGAGGCTCAGGTGCAAGAAGCTCTGGAGATGTTTCACAACTCGGAGACGAAGGTAAGAGCTGTGGCTCTCCACACATGACATCATGACATCATGACATCATGACATCATGACATCATGACATCATTAAAGGGCCGCTGCTTCACCGCCAGGCGTTGATTAGCCATTACAAGACATTTCAAAATGTATCCGGGAGTGACATCACAGGTGGGAGTGTCCAGCCAGATGTGTGATGATTGGGTCGATTTTGGCGTAATGCTTCTCATCATCATCACCGCCGGCGGCACAGCGGCCATTTAAATAGGAAACATCTCACAGAGTGTCTCTGGTGCCGCAGGCGGAGGAGTTCCTCAATCTGCTCAACCAGTTCAATGAGATGGGCTTCCAGCAGAGCGCCATCAAGGAAGTCCTGCTGGTCCACGACAACCACCGGGAGCGCGCCTTGGAGGAGCTCATGACGCATGTGGCGTGACACCTTAACATGACACACTCTTTACATACTTTACATACTTACTTTACTTAACATACACACTCTACTTTACATACTTACTCTACTTAACATACACACTCTACTTTACATACTTACTTTACTTAACATACATACTCTACTTTACATACTTACTTTACTTAACATACACACTCTACTTTACATACTTACTTTACTTAACATACACACTCTACTTTACATACTTACTTTACTTAACATACACACTCTACTTTACATACTTACTTTACTTAACATACACACTCTACTTTACATACTTACTTTACTTAACATACACACTCTACTTTACATACTTACTTTACTTAACATACACACTCTACTTTACATACTTACTTTACTTAACATACTTACTCTACTTAACATACACACTCTACTTGACATACTTACTTTACTTAACATACACACTCTACTTTACATACTTACTTTACTTAACATGACACACTCTACTTAACATACACACTCTACTTTACATACTTACTTTACTTAACATACACACTCTACTTTACATACTTACTTTACTTAACATACACACTCTACTTTACATACTTACTTTACTTAACATACACACTCTACTTTACATACTTACTTTACTTAACATATACACTCTACTTTACATACTTACTTTACTTAACATACACACTCTACTTTACATACTTACTTTACTTAACATACACACTCTACATACTTACTTTACTTAACATACACTCTACTTTACATACTTACTTTACTTAACATACACACTCTACTTTACATACTTACTTTACTTAACATACACACTCTACATACTTACTTTACTTAACATACACTCTACTTTACATACTTACTTTACTTAACATACACACTCTACTTTACATACTTACTCTACTTAACATACACACTCTACTTTACATACTTACTTTACTTAACATACACTCTACTTTACATACTTACTCTACTTAACATACACACTCTACTTTACATACTTACTTTACTTAACATACACACTCTACTTTACATACTTACTTTACTTAACATACACACTCTACTTTACATACTTACTTTACTTAACATACACACTCTACTTTACATACTTACTTTACTTAACATACACACTCTACTTTACATACTTACTCTACTTAACATACACACTCTACTTTACATACTTACTCTACTTAACATACACACTCTACTTTACATACTTACTCTACTTAACATACACACTCTACTTTACATACTTACTCTACTTAACATACACACTCTACTTTACATACTTACTTTACTTAACATACACACTCTACTTTACATACTTACTTTACTTAACATACACACTCTACTTTACATACTTACTCTACTTAACATACACACTCTACTTTACATACTTACTTTACTTAACATACATACTCTACTTTACATACTTACTTTACTTAACATACACACTCTACTTTACATACTTACTTTACTTAACATACACACTCTACTTTACATACTTACTTTACTTAACATACACACTCTACTTTACATACTTACTTTACTTAACATACACACTCTACTTTACATACTTACTTTACTTAACATACACACTCTACTTTACATACTTACTCTACTTAACATACACACTCTACTTTACATACTTACTCTACTTAACATACACACTCTACTTTACATACTTACTTTACTTAACATACACACTCTACTTTACATACTTACTTTACTTAACATACACACTCTACTTTACATACTTACTTTACTTAACATACACACTCTACTTTACATACTTACTCTACTTAACATACACACTCTACTTTACATACTTACTCTACTTAACATACACACTCTACTTTACATACTTACTTTACTTAACATACACACTCTACTTTACATACTTACTTTACTTAACATACACACTCTACTTTACATACTTACTCTACTTAACATACACACTCTACTTTACATACTTACTTTACTTAACATACATACTCTACTTTACATACTTACTTTACTTAACATACACACTCTACTTTACATACTTACTTTACTTAACATACACACTCTACTTTACATACTTACTTTACTTAACATACACACTCTACTTTACATACTTACTTTACTTAACATACACACTCTACTTTACATACTTACTTTACTTAACATACACACTCTACTTTACATACTTACTTTACTTAACATACACACTCTACTTTACATACTTACTTTACTTAACATATACACTCTACTTTACATACTTACTTTACTCAACATACACACTCTACTTTACATACTTACTTTACTTAACATACACACTCTACTTTACATACTTACTTTACTTAACATACACACTCTACTTTACATACTTACTTTACTTAACATACACACTCTACATACTTACTTTACTTAACATACACACTCTACTTTACATACTTACTTTACTTAACATACACACTCTACTTTACATACTTACTTTACTTAACATACACACTCTACTTTACATACTTACTTTACTTAATATACACTCTACTTTACATACTTACTTTACTTAACATACACACTCTACTTTACATACTTACTTTACTTAACATACACACTCTACTTTACATACTTACTTTACTTAATATACACTCTACTTTACATACTTACTTTACTTAACATACACACTCTACTTTACATACTTACTTTACTTAACATACACACTCTACTTTACATACTTACTTTACTTAACATACACACTCTACTTTACATACTTACTCTACTTAACATACACACTCTACTTTACATACTTTAATGGTTGACTTGTGTGTACAGGAACAGATGCAGTGTCTGTTTTAGCAGATTTAATATTCTTAAATCCTTTCAGAAATGTGATTTCCATTTGATTTGTCCACACTGCCACATGTTGTATTAACTTCATACGTGACATGCTGTATATAAGAAGCTGTTGTTGATGTCGCTATATAAGTGGATTTCTGTCTTGTTGGCGTCATATTTGTGCCGTGGCTTTATTAATGTTTGATGGTATTTTTTTTAAAAATATTTTTTGTATTTGAATTTGACAACAACAATAAAGAGCGACCGCATCAAATGAAACAAGTTGCTGTTCATTAACACAATGTTTAGTTCAGAATAGAAATCCTATAGTGAACTAGAAAGAGCGACTCTGGTCTAGTAGAAAGGAGGCTAAGTTAATTAGCCTACTTAGCCTACTGCCTGTAAACACGACGACAACAACAACAACAACAACAACAACAACAACAACAACAACAACAACAACAACGTTAATTGTACATAAGCTAATTGTACAACTTTGACCCTTTAGTTTTCCCCTCCAGACTCCTGGATGGCGTAATGTGTCTAAAAGTGACTGTAAGTCTAAACTACCAACAAAATGTAAAACAGTAAAAAGTTAATTCATCAAACAAACTGAATGGTGAAGATGAAGCAGATCCTCCAGATCCTCCAGATCCTCCAGGTTCACCGGTCCTCCAGATCCTCCAGGTCCTCCAGATCCTCCAGATCCTCTAGATCCTCCAGGTTCACCGGTCCTCCAGATCCTCCAGATCCTCCAGGTCCTCCAGATCCTCCAGATTCACTGGTCCTCCAGATTCACCGGTCCTCCAGATCCTCCAGATCCTCCAGATCCTCCAGATTCACCGGTCCTCCAGATTCACCGGTCCTCCAAGCATGGATCTGATGGTCCCGGCTCCTCAAGGCGGATCCCATAAGGTCGACTCTGACTCTCCGCCATTGAACTTCCTCCGAGCGGCGCGGCGTCCTTCGGGATCCTCAAGAGGAACGTGTGGATGGAGCCGATCCTGCCGAAGCCCTTCATGTCCCGCTTGGTCCTCCAGCGGGACGCCTCTATGGCGAACTCCGTGGTCACCGCTCGGTTCAGCGTGAACACCGAGTCGCCCCTCACCGCCGCCGTGAGCAGTGACCCTTTGCTGTTGCCGTACTGACCCGCCACGGCGCTCCACTGGCCCGACGTCAGGTTGTAGCGGTCCATCACGCACAGCAGGAAGTCGTCGCTCGGCCCGTTGCGCATCACGTACAAGTTGTCCCGGTGCGCCACCATGCACAGGCCGTAGCTCTGCGGGCGGACCAGCGTGGTGACCAGGACCCAGCGGTCCTCCGCGGGGACGTACTCCTGGATGTCCGTGGCGCCGCCGGCCTTCCAGAGGCACACGAAGATGCGGCTCATGGCTTCGGCGGACGCCACGGACGCGGCGGCGCAGGGGAGCTGCGAGGCGGAGCTCCAGCTCCCCTGCGACGCTCTGAACCTCTCCACGGAGGAGACGGCTCGCCGCTCGCACTCGCCGCCCACGGCGTACAGGCAGCCCTGGTGGCCGATGAGCGTGAGGTTGTAGCGCGGCTGCCGGGGGCTCGGCACCGCGGACCAGCTGTTGGAGACGGGGCTGTAGCAGAACCCCGAGTCCAGCACCTTCTTGCTCACGTCGCGGACGCCGCCGACGATGTACAGCTTGTCGTCCAGCACCGCCACGCCCGCCATGGCGGTGCTGGCGCCCGGCGGCAGGCGGGTCAGCACCTTCCAGTCCCCGGTCTCCTCGTCCAGGTGGCACACCGTCCGCTGGAGGTCCTGCGGCGTCTCCTCCGCCGCGGCGGACGGCGCGTGGCTGCAGACCGCCATGTAGGCGCGCGGCGCCAGCGAGTCGATGTAGTCCACCAGCTCGGCGGGCAGCGAGCGCAGGTCGTCCCTCAGGTCGGAGCGCATGTCCCGGATGAAGAGCGCCGCGCGGTGGGACAGCTCCCGCACGCCGTAGGCGAAGGCCGTGTGGCACATGAGCAGGCAGTTCTCCGAGTCGATCAGGTCCACCAGGTGGCCGGTGAGGGCGCGCACCTGGAGGAAGGCGGCGCACTCGATGGCCTCCACCAGCTCGGCGGCGCCCAGCGCGGGCCGCTCGCCGTTGAGGACGCCCAGCATGGCCACGAAGCCGGCGGCGCCGAGGCCCCGCAGGCGCAGCTCCGTCTGCAGGCTCTCCCTCATCCCCGACCGGTACAGCGCCCGGAAGTACTCGCAGTGGCGGGTGAGGAGGGCTTTGTCCACCGCGAACACCCGGCCCTCCACCTCCACCGCCAGGCGCTCCCGCCCCGGCGGCGAGGCCGGCGGCGAGGCCGGCTCGCTCCGCCGCGGCTCAGCGCTCTCAGCTCCCGGGCGGAGGCAGCTGCCGGCGTCCGTCTCCCCGCCGGCGCGGACTTTCATCGGGAGCTGCAGGGACATGAGCTACAGACGACGCGGAAACGCGTCCATGGCCTCTGGAAAACGGAGACGCCTGCTGCGCATGGCGGCCGCTGTCCGGCGGCGGGACTCGATCCGCTGCAGACGATGCGGTCTCTGTTTGTGTTTGTTTATCCACACACACACACACACACACACACACTGGAATAGAGGCGTCTATACATAGCGCTGTAGTACAGTATGATGATCCGTTGAAAGGGGAGACTGCGAAGTTTGAGATTGTGTGTGTGTGTGTGTGTGTGTGTGCGTGTGTGTGTGTGTGTGTGTGTGTGTGTGTATTTGTGGGAGGAGGATATGCAGACAATGCCTGGACTCCTTTGTTTGCTGGTCAGACGGGAGGACAGTGTGACAGCAGCGTCTGTCCTTAACAACATGTCCTCTTCCACGCGTCATGGGGGCCCCTGGGGACACAGAGACACGCCTGTTATATAAATCATTGTTTTATATTTATATACCTCATATATTGTTATATGTAATGTTATTTAAAATGACATGAGCCATTTGAAAAAACTTAATTTAGTGACTAATCGAGTAGGTTTAGGATTTAAATGACATTGTATTTAATGTATAATTATTATTTTTATTATTATTTTTAAGTCATTATATTTTACTTTAGGGCCTTAATTAAGATTAACTTCAGCACTTGAGAGAAAAAACACTCATTGCTCACTGTCTGTTTTAATTGGTTTCTAACCTTTAATGTTTTTCTCCCTAAAGTCGGCTTAGGGAGAAAAGTTTAGAAAAGAGATTTTTCTTCTCCTTTTTCAAACATTTCTTCCATTTCCTTAAATGGAAATCAGCCGTCAATCATTGGCAGGAGGCAGGAAGCAGGAGGCAGGAGGCAGGAGGCAGGAGGAAGGAGGCAGGAGGAAGGAAGCAGGAGGCAGGAGGAAGGAGGCAGGAGTCAGGAAGCAGGAGGAAGGAGGCAGGAGGCAGGAGGAAGGAGGCAGGAGGAAGGAGTCAGGAGGCAGGAGGCAGGAGGCAGGAGGCAGGAGGCAGGAGGAAGGAGTCTTCTGCAGTCGGGTTCAGCAGCACTTCTCCTGCGGTCTGTGGACTTTGGGATCACTTCGCTGTCTGAGATGTTTCTATTCTGCTTTGATCCTTTTTATGAATGATGTGCAACTCACAGCAGACGACGGTCGACTTATTGTTTTTAGTTTTTTTTCATTCGTCAGCATAACAAGATTTTAGTTTCCGTTTTAACAAGTTACTTTTTTCTCAGCCCTCTACTGAGTTTAAATAAATCCTGGCATTATGTTCGGGAAAGGGAAAACTTGTCACTTTGCTGCTGTTCCTGAGCGGTTCCTGGCTGAGTGCAATCTGGTGGTTCTCGGTGTGATGGGATCTGGAAAGTCAGGTAGGAATATAAGTTACAAATATAATATAAGTTATAAGGAATATAAGTTATAAGGAATATCCATTCTTTATGTCTATTTATGGCTTTATGGCTCTTTTCAAAGAGCATACTTCCATAATTGTCATTTTGAACTATTCTATTTTCAACTTACACATACAGTATTCCTACGTGAATAAATAATGTTCGCCTATTTTGGTTTATTTTATAAATCATTTTAGTATATTTTCCAGTGGTACGACTAACAGATTATTATTAGTAACTGTGGCGCAATGTGAGCTGTAGGACAAAAAGTCAAAAAGTGATGGGAAAGTTTTTACACGACACGCGTTCCCACGACCTTAATGTGACCCCCCCCCCCCCCAACCCCCCCCCCTATATATTAATACTCTCTAAATATCACATGTTAAACTTTCTTTCTTTCTTTCTTTTTCTTTCTTTCTTTCTTTCTTTCTTTCTTTCTTTCTTTCTTTATTTCTCTCTTTCTTTCTTTCTTTCTTTCTTTCTCTCTTTCTTTCTTTCTTTCTTTCTTTCTTTCTTTCTTTCTTTCTTTCTTTCTTTCTTTCTTTCTCTCTTTCTTTCTTTCTTTCTTTCTCTCTTTCTTTCTTTCTTTCTTTCTTTCTCTCTTTCTTTCTTTCTTTCTTTCTTTCTTTCTTTCTTTCTTTCTTTCTTTCTTCCTTCCTTCCTTCCTTCCTTCCTCAGCCTTGACAGTGAAGTTTCTAACGAAGCGCTTCATCAGTGAATACGACCCAAACCTCGGTGAGTTTCTCATTCTGTCATCTCATCACATTTGCATAATACTGTTTGTTGAGACACATACTGTATGTAGTATGTAGTATGTAGTATGTATGCAGTCTTGTATGTAAAAGGAAATAAAAGGACTTAATAAAAGGTTTAAAAGTATTTGCTTGACTGCTTATCCCAGAGGATATCTACTCATCAGAGGAGATCGTCGATCACCAGCCTGTCATGGTGAAGGTGATGGACACTGCAGATCAGGTGAACTAATATAATATATATTAGTAATATAATATCCTTTAACCACTTCCAAACCGTCGGCGCGTTGTAGCGCGCTTGCTGACATATACTTATATACTTATATTACTTATATACTTATATTACTTATATACTTATATACTTGTATACTCGTATACTTACATACTTGTATACTTATATACTTGTATACGTATATACTTATATACGTATATACTTATATACTTGTATACTTATATACTTGTATACTCGTATACTCGTATACGTGTATACTCACATACTTGTATACTTGTATACTTATATACTTATATTACTTATATACTTATATTACTTATATACTTATGTATGTATACGTATATACTTATATACTCGTATACTTATATACTTGTATACTCGTATACGTGTATACTCACATACTTGTATACTTGTATACTTATATACTTATATTACTTATATACTTATATTACTTATATACTTATATACTTATATACTAATATACTTGTATACTTATTACATACTTGTATACAAGTATACTCGTATACAAGTATACTCGTATACTTGTATACAAGTATACTCGTATACAAGTATACTCGTATACTTGTACTATACTATATACTATACTATACTATACTTATATACTTGTATACTCGTATACTTACATACTCGTATACTTGTATACTTGTATATAAGTATAATTATACGAGTATACTCGTATAATTATACAAGTATACTTGTATAATTGTATACTTGTACTCGTATACTTGTATAACTGTATACTTGTACTCGTATACTTGTATAATTATACAAGTATACTTGTATAATTATACGAGTATACTTGTATAATTATACTTATATACAAGTATACAAGTATACGAGTACAAGTATACAATTATACAAGTATACGAGTACAAGTATACAAGTATACGAGTACAAGTATACAAGTATACTTGTATAATTATACGAGTATACAAGTATACTCGTATACTTACATACTTGTATACTCGTATAATTATACAAGTATACTTGTACAATTGTATACTTGTACTCGTATACTTGTATAATTGTATACTTGTACTCGTATACTTGTATACTTGTATATAAGTATAATTATACAAGTATACTCGTATAATTATACAAGTATGCTTGTATACTTATATACTTGTATACTCGTATACTCACATATTGTATACTTGTATACTTATATACTTATATACTTATATACTTATATACTTATATACTGATATACTGGTATATAAGTATACAAGTATACGAGTATACTTGTATACTTATATACAAGTATACTTGTATATAAGTATACAAGTATACGAGTATACTTGTACTCGTATACTTGTATACTTGTACTCGTATACTTGTATACTTGTATAATTATATACTTGTATACTCGTATACTTACATACTCGTATACTTGTATACTTGTATATTATACAAGTATACTCGTATAATTATACAAGTATACTTGTATAATTGTATACTTGTACTCGTATACTTGTATACTTGTATATAAGTATAATTATACAAGTATACTCGTATAATTATACAAGTATACTTGTATACTTATATACTTGTATACTCGTATACTTACATACTCGTATACTTGTATACTTGTATATAAGTATAATTATACAAGTATACTCGTATAATTATACAAGTATACTTGTATAATTGTATACTTGTACTCGTATACTTGTATAATTGTATACTTGTACTCGTATACTTGTATAATTGTATACTTGTACTCGTATACTTGTATAATTATACAAGTATACTTGTATACTTGTACTCGTATACTTGTATACTTGTACTCATATACTTGTATACTTGTACTCGTATACTTGTATACTTGTACTCGTATACTTGTATACTTGTATACTTATATACTTGTATACTTGTATACTCGTATAATTATACAAGTATACTCGTATAATTATACAAGTATACTTGTATAATTATACGAGTATACTTGTATAATTGTATACTTGTACTCGTATACTTGTATAATTGTATACTTGTACTCGTATACTTGTATAATTATACAAGTATACTTGTATAATTATACGAGTATACGAGTACAAGTATACAATTATACAAGTATACGAGTACAAGTATACAATTATACAAGTATACTTGTATAATTATACAAGTATACGAGTACAAGTATACAATTATACAAGTATACAATTATACAAGTATACTCGTATAATTATACAAGTATACTTGTATACTTATATACTTGTATACTCGTATACTTCTATACTTGTATATAAGTATAATTATACAAGTATACTTGTATAATTGTATACTTGTACTCGTATACTTGTATAATTGTATACTTGTACTCGTATACTTGTATAATTATACAAGTATACTTGTATAATTATACTTATATACAAGTATACAAGTATACGAGTACAAGTATACAATTATACAAGTATACGAGTACAAGTATACTCGTATACTTGTATAATTATACAAGTATACGAGTACAAGTATACTCGTATACTTGTATAATTATACAAGTATACGAGTATACTTGTACTCGTATACTTGTATAATTATACAAGTATACTCGTATAATTATACAAGTATACTTGTATAATTATACGAGTATACTTGTATACTTATATACTTGTATACTCGTATAATTATATACATACACATATACAATTATACAAGTATACTCTTATAATTATACAAGTATACTCGTATACTTGTACTCGTATACTTGTATACTCGTATAATTATACAAGTATACTCGTATAATTATACAAGTATACTTGTATAATTATACGAGTATACTTGTATACTTATATACTTGTATACTCGTATAATTATATACATACACATATACAATTATACAAGTATACTCTTATAATTATACAAGTATACTCGTATACTTGTACTCGTATACTTGTATACTTGTATATAAGTATAATTATACAAGTATACTCGTATAATTATACAAGTGTACTTGTATAATTGTATACTTGTACTCGTATACTTGTATATAAGTATAATTATACAAGTATACTCGTATAATTATACAAGTATACTTGTATACTTATATACTTGTATACTCGTATACTTGTATACTTGTATACTTGTATATAAGTATAATTATACAAGTATACTCGTATAATTATACAAGTATACTTGTATAATTGTATACTTGTACTCGTATACTTGTATAATTGTATACTTGTACTCGTATACTTGTATAATTATACAAGTATACTTGTATAATTATACGAGTATACTTGTATAATTATACGAGTATACTTGTATAATTATACAATTATACAAGTATACGAGTACAAGTATACAATTATACAAGTATACGAGTACAAGTATACAAGTATATAAGTATACAAGTATACAAGTATACGAGTACAAGTATACGAGTATACTTGTATAATTATACGAGTATACTTGTATAATTATACGAGTATACAAGTATATAAGTATACAAGTATACTTGTATAATTATACGAGTATACTTGTATAATTATACAAGTATACTCGTATACAAGTATACAAGTATACTTGTATAATTTATATATATATATATATATATATATATATATTTAATACTTGTATACTTATACAAGTATACGAGTACAAGTATACGAGTATACTTGTACAATTATACGAGTATACTTGTATAATTATACAAGTATATAAGTATACGAGTACAAGTATACAAGTATACTTGTATAATTATACTTATATACAAGTATACAAGTATACGAGTACAAGTATACTTGTATACTTGCATAATTATACAAGTATACTCGTATACTCGTATACAAGTATACAAGTATACTTGTATAATTTATATATATATATATTTAATATATATATATATATTTAATACTTGTATACTTATACAAGTATACGAGTACAAGTATACGAGTATACTTGTACAATTATACGAGTATACTCGTATAGTTATACGAGTATACTCGTATAATTATACAAGTATACTTGTACTCGTATACTTGTATACTTGTATACTTATATACTTGTATACTCGTATAATTATATACATACACATATACAATTATACAAGTATACTCGTATAATTATACAAGTATACTCGTATACTTGTACTCGTATACTTGTATACTTGTATACTTGTATAATTATACAAGTATACTCGTATAATTATACAAGTATACTTGTATAATTGTATACTTGTACTCGTATACTTGTATAATTGTATACTTGTACTCGTATGCTTGTATAATTATACGAGTATACTTGTATAATTATACGAGTATACTTGTATAATTATACTTATATACAAGTATACAAGTATACGAGTACAAGTATACAAGTATACTTGTATAATTATACGAGTATACTTGTATAATTATACTTATATACAAGTATACACGTATACGAGTACAAGTATACTCGTATACTTGCATAATTATACAAGCATATAAGTATACAAGTATACTCGTATAATTGTACAAGTATACTCGTATACTCGTATACAAGTATACAAGTATACTTGTATAATTTATATATATATTTAATATATATATATATATATATTTAATACTTGTATACTTATACAAGTATACAAGTATATGAGTACAATTATACGAGTATACTTGTATAATTATACAAGTATACTCGTATAATTGTACAAGTATACTCGTATACTCGTATACTTGTATACTCGTATACTTGTATACTTGTATACTCGTATACTTGTATAATTATACAAGTATACTCGTATACTTGTACTCGTATACTTGTATATAAGTATACTTGTATACTTATACAAGTATACAAGTATACTTATATACAAGTATATACAACAATTATACAAGTGTACTTGTATAATTGTATACTTGTACTCGTATACTTGTATATAAGTATAATTATACAAGTATACTCGTATAATTATACAAGTATACTTGTATACTTATATACTTGTATACTCGTATACTTGTATACTTGTATACTTGTATATAAGTATAATTATACAAGTATACTCGTATAATTATACAAGTATACTTGTATAATTGTATACTTGTACTCGTATACTTGTATAATTGTATACTTGTACTCGTATACTTGTATAATTATACAAGTATACTTGTATAATTATACGAGTATACTTGTATAATTATACGAGTATACTTGTATAATTATACAATTATACAAGTATACGAGTACAAGTATACAATTATACAAGTATACGAGTACAAGTATACAAGTATATAAGTATACAAGTATACAAGTATACGAGTACAAGTATACGAGTATACTTGTATAATTATACGAGTATACTTGTATAATTATACGAGTATACAAGTATATAAGTATACAAGTATACTTGTATAATTATACGAGTATACTTGTATAATTATACAAGTATACTCGTATACAAGTATACAAGTATACTTGTATAATTTATATATATATATATATATATATATATATATTTAATACTTGTATACTTATACAAGTATACGAGTACAAGTATACGAGTATACTTGTACAATTATACGAGTATACTTGTATAATTATACAAGTATATAAGTATACGAGTACAAGTATACAAGTATACTTGTATAATTATACTTATATACAAGTATACAAGTATACGAGTACAAGTATACTTGTATACTTGCATAATTATACAAGTATACTCGTATACTCGTATACAAGTATACAAGTATACTTGTATAATTTATATATATATATATTTAATATATATATATATATTTAATACTTGTATACTTATACAAGTATACGAGTACAAGTATACGAGTATACTTGTACAATTATACGAGTATACTCGTATAGTTATACGAGTATACTCGTATAATTATACAAGTATACTTGTACTCGTATACTTGTATACTTGTATACTTATATACTTGTATACTCGTATAATTATATACATACACATATACAATTATACAAGTATACACGTATAATTATACAAGTATACTCGTATACTTGTACTCGTATACTTGTATACTTGTATACTTGTATAATTATACAAGTATACTCGTATAATTATACAAGTATACTTGTATAATTGTATACTTGTACTCGTATACTTGTATAATTGTATACTTGTACTCGTATGCTTGTA
>JAOPHQ010000712.1:30000-33209 GCA_030340625.1 Merluccius polli
AGGTGAGTAAGTGCGAAGGCGCCTCGCTCGCCGCTCGCTTCGGCGGCCTGTTCTACGAGGTTTCCGCCTGCCTGGACTTCCTGTCTGTGCAGCGCGTCTTCCACGACGCCGTGAGGGAGGTGCGGCGGGAGGCGGACCGCAGCCCGCTGTTCCCGCCGCTGTGCGTTGGCGAGGACAGACCGCTGGTCAGCCTGGCGTCCGCGCCGCCCTTCGCCACGCCGGCCTACAAGGAGCTGCCCACGCCCGCCACCGCCAAGCTGATCACCGTGAAGTCCTCCCGCGCACAGAGCAAGCGCCGGGCGCCAACACTCACGCTGCTCAAGGGCTTCAAAATCTTCTGATGGAGGGCCCCTGATGGAGGGCCCCTGATGGAGGGCCCCTGATGGAGGGCCCCTGATGGAGGGCCCCTGATGGAGGGCCCTAATGGAGGGCCCCTGATGGAGGGCCCCTGATGGAGGGCCCCTGATGATGGAGGGCCCCTGATGGAGGGCCCCTGATGGAGGGCCCCTGATGGAGCGCCCCTGATTATTTCCTCAACCACATTGTGGAAAGATGAATGAAACACTCAGCGTATCGCAGAGGGGAACACAACAGAGGAGTCTGATATGAGAGCAGTGACAGTTCGGCTTATCAGCGGTGTCAGCGTTTGGACCTTTGGACCGTTTGGACGTTGATAAGCTGCAGTCTCATGTGAGTCCATTTTGCAGGAGGTTTGTTTTCCGGAGGGATTATATCCTCCTCATGCATCGCTGTATATTCACTGTATAATGGATCTTTATCGATATTTACCTCCAGAAACACGAAGCTAGATGTCAGCGAACGGTAACACTGCCACCCTCAGGGGTGAGAGAATAACTGCACACGTTTTTATAAACGTTTTGCACACGTATGTATGTATGTATGTATGTATGTATGTATGTATGTGTTTCAAATTGCAGTGTAGTTTGTAATAGTTGGGGTTTTATATTTTCATATACAACTATATCACACTGAAATGAAAATATGGATACAATATGATAGGCAAACATACTATCAGTACCAACGGTTTGTCTCAAGAACTTTATAAACCACAAGTTTCACTCTATAGGGGTTAAGAATCGTTTAATGTCTGTATCACATGATAATAAATTGTAAAATGCAATGCATGATTCACACAAGTATTAGTATTGTAGTAAAAAGACAACACAAACTGAAAAAATATACGACACAAACCAACGACAGGTGATGTTCCTAACAGATACATAAACGGTATGAGATGTCAACGCTGCTTCATAAGATGAAGTTGAGTTGTGATCAAGCCATGAGATTAATTAATTCATATTTCAGATGCGTAACCCCGTCTGGAGTCTCTCCTCCAGAACCTTTCATTACAGCGGTCCATTCATCTGCTGAACCCCTTCGTCGTTACACACACCCCTCTCCTCCTCCTCCTCCTCCTTCTCCACAGACTCCTCTCTCCTGCTCTCCTTTATGTCCGGGGAAAGCTCTATGTGCTCCTCCTTCTCCTCCTCCTTCTCCTCCTCCTCCTGCTCCTCCTCCTGCTCCTCCTCCTGCTCCTCGGGCGGAGGGTCTGGGTACAGGCTGGAGACGTTGCCGTCCCTCCACGTCACCAGAATGTCCCCCGGACTCGCGCAGTCCCCGCCTTCGCACCAGGCGGGGGGGCTTGGGAGGCCCTGGGAGCCGGCCTCCAGGTCCGGGGGGCTGAGGCCCTGGGAGCCGGCCTCCAGGTCCGGGGGGCTGAGGCCCTGGGAGCCGGCCTCCAGGTCCGGGGGGCTGAGGCCCTGGGAGCCGGCCTCCAGGTCCGGCTGGCCTTGCAGCTTGGTGAGGCTCAGCAGTTCCTCTCTGTGGGCTGAAGCGGCCGCTGCTTTGTACGCGGCGATCTTCCTCCGACTCCTGCAGAACGGGAGTGAAGGTATCAGAGTGTCAGCTGTCCCAGCGTGTTTTAACCAAACAGTTCAATCCTTGGCGAGGTTATGGAGATGGAGATGGAGATAAACTGGCGCCGAGTGATGCATTTACGACATCCTGTATGACCCAGCAACACTTTTCAGCCAATCAGAAACAAAGCATTGCAGCTTAAGTGTGTGTTGACTCTTGGCTTGAGATTTACATGAACCCGGCGGCATAATGGAGGATAATGAACGGCTATTACTGTCCACAGTTAGTTCATAGTTTGTGTTGGCGGCGGTACGTACTTGTTGGCCATGGAGCCCATTCCCAGGAGCAGAAAGCCCACAAGCAGACACAGGAA
The DNA here is from genome assembly GCA_030340625.1 of Merluccius polli. Classification (NCBI taxonomy): domain Eukaryota; kingdom Metazoa; phylum Chordata; class Actinopteri; order Gadiformes; family Merlucciidae; genus Merluccius; species Merluccius polli. The sequence goes on from JAOPHQ010000712.1 coordinate 32,252, forward strand.
GGAGAGTCCCAGCATCACCAGCCTCCATGTGGTCGCTAAGCACAGAGACGAAACACAACGTTAAAAACATTTACACATGTGCAGTAAATCGTACGGCGCTATCGTAACGCACGCCAACATCACAGCACACCGGCGCTGATCAAAGACAGCATTTGAAGTCGGGATAACTTGTTCACTTAAGCACCTCTTCACAGATGGGGAGAGTAAAGGTTTATAGAAACGCAGCGATCTGGTTTCCTTTTATGGTTTAAACTTGGAGAAAATGTCTCTGTAGTGCTGCAGATCAGCGTTACCGCTTTCAGACGCTGACCTCTACTGTCAGTACAAACATCTACACTGCAATCTTCAATAGTTTGTTTTGCATTTGCATTTTTGCATTTCTCAAAGTGAACCATCTCTCAGGGCTGTGAACTCGATGTGGGAGATCTGCTGTGAGCCTGAATTCAATTCAACTCCATTTCTATAGACAGTGCATTTAGTACAGAAGAAGAAGAACAGCAGAGACGGCACTACTCACAGTCCTCAGTGCGGTAGTACCACACCAGGAACCTCCTCTGCTCCTCCGTCAGCTCCTGGCCCTCGCCGGGCGTCTCAAACTCCTCCGCTCCTTTGGACGCCCGTTTGGATCCTGTGACAGGACCAGGGACAGTAAGCCAGGGAGACATTGCTTCATAGGGACAGCAGCGGGGGGTTGAAGTGTGACGATGTTTGCACTTATGGAATTAAAGGATGTCAGCATGTGAATGATTTACAAACACAATAAAACAGTTCTCACTGAGACTCTCCTGGCAGATGTCTCCCTCGTCCAGCGACCTCCACTTCCCGCTCCGCTTGCTCTTCAGGGCCAGGGTTGGACTCAGGCTGTCGTCCAGGGAGAGCTCCAGTGAGCTGCTCACGCTGATCAGCCGGCCGCCCTCGCAGTCCCACAGAACCTCCTCCTCCTCCTCCTCCTTCGCCG
>JAOPHQ010000713.1:0-12500 GCA_030340625.1 Merluccius polli
CGTGTAGTCGTACTTCTATGTAGCGTGTAGTCGTACTTCTATGTAGCGTGTAGTCGTACTTCTATGTAGCGTGTAGTCGTACTTCTATGTAGCGTGTAGTCGTACTTCTATGTAGCGTGTAGTCGTACTTCTATGTAGCGTGTAGTCGTACTTCTATGTAGCGTGTAGTCGTACTTCTATGTAGCGTGTAGTCGTACTTCTATGTAGCGTGTAGTCGTACTTCTATGTAGCGTGTAGTCGTACTTCTATGTAGCGTGTAGTCGTACTTCTATGTAGCGTGTAGTCGTACTTCTATGTAGCGTGTAGTCGTACTTCTATGTAGCGTGTAGTCGTACTTCTATGTAGCGTGTAGTCGTACTTCTATGTAGCGTGTAGTCGTACTTCTATGTAGCGTGTAGTCGTACTTCTATGTAGCGTGTAGTCGTACTTCTATGTAGCGTGTAGTCGTACTTCTATGTAGCGTGTAGTCGTACTTCTATGTAGCGTGTACTTCTATGTAGCGTGTAGTCGTACTTCTATGTAGCGTGTAGTCGTACTTCTATGTAGCGTGTAGTTGTTTTCAGGACGGGCTCACCTGTGTGGACATGAACCTCCTCCATAGTTTTCAGGATGGGCTCACCTGTGTGGACATGAACCTCCTCCATAGTTTTCAGGATGGGCTCACCTGTGTGGACATGAACCTCCTCCATAGTTTTCAGGATGGGCTCACCTGTGTGGACATGAACCTCCTCCATAGTTTTCAGGACGGGCTCACCTGTGTGGACATGAAGCCTCCTCCATAGTTTTCAGGATGGGCTCACCTGTGTGGACATGAACCTCCTCCATAGTTTTCAGGACGGGCTCACCTGTGTGGACATGAACCTCCTCCATAGTTTTCAGGATGGGCTCACCTGTGTGGACATGAACCTCCTCCATAGTTTTCAGGACGGGCTCACCTGTGTGGACATGAACCTCCTCCATAGTTTTCAGGATGGGCTCACCTGTGTGGACATGAAGCCTCCTCCATAGTTTTCAGGATGGGCTCACCTGTGTGGACATGAACCTCCTCCATAGTTTTCAGGATGGGCTCACCTGTGTGGACATGAACCTCCTCCATAGTTTTCAGGATGGGCTCACCTGTGTGGACATGAAGCCTCCTCCATAGTTTTCAGGACGGGCTCACCTGTGTGGACATGAACCTCCTCCATAGTTTTCAGGACGGGCTCACCTGTGTGGACATGAACCTCCTCCATAGTTTTCAGGATGGGCTCACCTGTGTGGACATGAACCTCCTCCATAGTTTTCAGGATGGGCTCACCTGTGTGGACATGAACCTCCTCCATAGTTTTCAGGACGGGCTCACCTGCGTGGACATGAACCTCCTCCATAGTTTTCAGGATGGGCTCACCTGTGTGGACATGAACCTCCTCCATAGTTTTCAGGACGGGCTCACCTGTGTGGACATGAACCTCCTCCATAGTTTTCAGGATGGGCTCACCTGTGTGGACATGAACCTCCTCCATAGTTTTCAGGATGGGCTCACCTGTGTGGACATGAACCTCCTCCATAGTTTTCAGGACGGGCTCACCTGCGTGGACATGAACCTCCTCCATAGTTTTCAGGACGGGCTCACCTGTGTGGACATGAACCTCCTCCATAGTTTTCAGGACGGGCTCACCTGTGTGGACATGAACCTCCTCCATAGTTTTCAGGACGGGCTCACCTGTGTGGACATGAACCTCCTCCATAGTTTTCAGGACGGGCTCACCTGTGTGGACATGAACCTCCTCCATAGTTTTCAGGATGGGCTCACCTGTGTGGACATGAACCTCCTCCATAGTTTTCAGGACGGGCTCACCTGTGTGGACATGAACCTCCTCCATAGTTTTCAGGATGGGCTCACCTGTGTGGACATGAACCTCCTCCATAGTTTTCAGGATGGGCTCACCTGTGTGGACATGAACCTCCTCCATAGTTTTCAGGATGGGCTCACCTGTGTGGACATGAACCTCCTCCATAGTTTTCAGGATGGGCTCACCTGTGTGGACATGAACCTCCTCCATAGTTTTCAGGACGGGCTCACCTGTGTGGACATGAACCTCCTCCATAGTTTTCAGGACGGGCTCACCTGTGTGGACATGAACCTCCTCCATAGTTTTCAGGATGGGCTCACCTGCGTGGACATGAACCTCCTCCATAGTTTTCAGGACGGGCTCACCTGCGTGGACATGAACCTCCTCCATAGTTTTCAGGACGGGCTCACCTGTGTGGACATGAAGCCTCCTCCATAGTTTTCAGGACGGGCTCACCTGTGTGGACATGAACCTCCTCCATAGTTTTCAGGATGGGCTCACCTGCGTGGACATGAACCTCCTCCATAGTTTTCAGGACGGGCTCACCTGTGTGGACATGAACCTCCTCCATAGTTTTCAGGACGGGCTCACCTGTGTGGACATGAACCTCCTCCATAGTTTTCAGGACGGGCTCACCTGTGTGGACATGAACCTCCTCCATAGTTTTCAGGATGGGCTCACCTGTGTGGACATGAAGCCTCCTCCATAGTTTTCAGGATGGGCTCACCTGTGTGGACATGAACCTCCTCCATAGTTTTCAGGACGGGCTCACCTGTGTGGACATGAACCTCCTCCATAGTTTTCAGGACGGGCTCACCTGTGTGGACATGAACCTCCTCCATAGTTTTCAGGATGGGCTCACCTGCGTGGACATGAACCTCCTCCATAGTTTTCAGGATGGGCTCACCTGTGTGGACATGAACCTCCTCCATAGTTTTCAGGACGGGCTCACCTGTGTGGACATGAGCCTCCTCCATAGTTTTCAGGACGGGCTCACCTGTGTGGACATGAAGCCTCCTCCATAGTTTTCAGGACGGGCTCACCTGTGTGGACATGAACCTCCTCCATAGTTTTCAGGACGGGCTCACCTGTGTGGACATGAACCTCCTCCATAGTTTTCAGGACGGGCTCACCTGTGTGGACATGAACCTCCTCCATAGTTTTCAGGACGGGCTCACCTGTGTGGACATGAACCTCCTCCATAGTTTTCAGGACGGGCTCACCTGTGTGGACATGAACCTCCTCCATAGTTTTCAGGACGGGCTCACCTGTGTGGACATGAAGCCTCCTCCATAGTTCTCTTGTCCCACCAGCCAGCAGGACGCAGCGTCTGCATACTCGCTGTCTTCGTGTGCTACTGCTGTGAGCAGAGCGTAGGCTGTTGTTTCCACGGTGATGGCGTCCTCCGCAGCAGCAGCAAGGCTTTTTGGATCGCTTTTCCACAGCCGGCAGCCGTTGTTATCTGATGAGTAGAAAGTTAAAGACGTGTTCACGTTTTGGACCACAGTGTTCGGTGTTGTTGGACCAACCTAACGTCGCCAGAGCCTGGAGCTGCTGCCAGGCTGGTTTAGCGTCTGCTCTGTCCGGCAGACAGACAGCCAGGCAGTAAGCTGTGATGGCGACAGCATACGGCCTCCTCAGCTTCTTCAGGTGGGAGAGGAGGTGTGCTGTTGATTTGCTTATTGCCGCCTCCTAAGGACGAATAACAACACAATCATTTACATGGAGTACAGTAAAATACGTCATACCAGTCGGCACCTCAATGGGTCTCTATGGTTACCGCATGCAAACCTAGTTTACATTAGGTTACAACAACCAGTTTATAGTCAGTGGACAGATAGTTTATATGTCTATGTATAGAGACATAAATATATATATATATATATATATATATATATATATATATATATATATGTGTGTGTGTGTGTAGTTATAAATATAGACATACCTGTAGATGTAGATATGGATATAGATATAAATATAGATATATATGTAGATATAGGTGTAGATATAGTTGTAGATGTAGTTATAGATATAAATATAGATATATATGTAGATATAGGTGTAGATATAGTTGTAGATGTAGTTATAGATATAAATATAGATATATATGTAGATATAGGTGTAGATATAGTTGTAGATGTAGTTATAGATATAAATATAGATATATATATGTAGATATAGGTGTAGATATAGTTGTAGATGTAGTTATAGATATAAATATAGATATATATGTAGATATAGGTGTAGATATAGTTGTAGATGTAGTTATAGATATAAATATAGATATATATGTAGATATAGGTGTAGATATAGTTGTAGATGTAGTTATAGATATAAATATAGATATATATGTAGATATAGGTGTAGATATAGTTGTAGATGTAGTTATAGATATAAATATAGATTTAGCTCACCACATCTCTCTTCATGTTCTGATCTACGAATGGGATGGAGTGCTGCAGCGCCACGGTAATGAAAGCAGTCATGGCCATCTCCCCCTCTACACCGCTAACACCGCCCTGCAGGGACACGCCTCCAGTCAGGACCATCAGGACACTGGTGGGTTCTCCCCAGCATATTACCATTACCACTACATTACCATTACTACTACATTACCATTACCACTACATTACCATTACCACTACACTACCATTACTACTACACTACCATTACCACTACACTACCATTACTACTACACTACCATTACCACTACACTACCATTACCACTACACTACCATTACTACTACATTACCATTACCACTACATTACCATTACCACTACACTACCATTACCACTACATTACCATTACCACTACACTACCACTACACTACCATTACCACTACACTACCATTACCACTACATTACCATTACCACTACACTACCATTACACTACCATTACCACTACATTACCATTACCACTACATTACCATTACATTACCATTACCACTACACTACCATTACCACTACACTACCATTACCACTACATTACCATTACCACTACATTACCACTACACTACCATTACCACTACATTACCATTACCACTACATTACCACTACATTACCATTACCACTACACTACCATTACCACTACATTACCATTACATTACCATTACCACTACACTACCATTACCACTACATTACCATTACCATTACATGACCATTACATTACCATTACCACTACACTACCATTACCACTACCACTACATTACCATTACCACTACATTACCATTACATTACCATTACCACTACACTACCATTACCACTACCACTACATTACCATTACCACTACATTACCATTAACATTACAGTACCATTACCATTACCATTAACATTACATTACCATTACCACTACATTACCACTACATTACCATTACCATTACCACTACCACTACCATTACCATTACCACTACATTACCATTACCACTACATTACCACTACATTACCATTACCACTACCATTACCATTACATGACCATTACATTACCATTACCACTACCATTACCATTACCACTACATTACCATTACCACTACATTACCATTACCATTACCACTACCATTACCATTACATGACCATTACATTACCATTACCACTACACTACCACTACATTACCATTACATTACCATTACCACTACCACTACATTACCACTACATTACCATTACCACTACGATAACCATTACCATTACCATTACATTACCATTACCATTACCAGTGTACCTGCAGTGATCTGTCTAGCACAGGGTTCGGGTCGGTGAAGGATCCGTCGGGTTTCTGCACAGACAGCAAGAACCGGACAGAATGACTGATGTCCTCATTGGTCACATCGCGGCCCATGTGACCCCGCTGGCCGACGCCCACCGACTGGCGCTCCGCCAACAATGACAGCACTTTCACAACAAGAGCGGTGAGCCTGGTGTCCAAATAAAACAAACACTTTCACAACAAGAGCGGTGAGCCTGGTGTCCAAATAAAACAAACACTTTCACAATAAGAGCGGTGAGCCTGGTGTCCAAATAAAACAAACACTTTCACAATAAGAGCGGTGAGCCTGGTGTCCAAATAAAACAAACACTTTCACAATAAGAGCGGTGAGCCTGGTGTCCAAATAAAACAAACACTTTCACAAGAGTGGGGTTGTGAAAGTGTATATTTGGAACAATTATATATACAACAAATATATATATATATATATATATATATATATATATATATATATATATATATATATATATATATATATATATATATATAAAAGATAGAATACCTACCAATGACTGGTTGGGTGGGACAACCATGCTCCATAAGATCCATCAACTTTTTTGTACTCCAGAATTTTAGTCAAACCTGAACAAATAATAAGTCTTTACATGTATTGAGACTCAGGGTTGACTTTGTTCTCGATGTTGACATGTGTTAAACGTCATGACATCATCATGACATCATTATCATTAGCATGCTGAATATACAAAGGTATCCAGGTATGTGAGGACATTTCACCAATGTTTTTAAATCATGCTGACCTTGCTCAGTGCTCTTCAGAGCCAGATCCCTTGTGCCAGTAGGCAGCTGGACCCACTGCTTGCTCAGGTCCAAGTAGCGCAGAGCCAGAACCGTCGGGGCCATGATCTTCATGGTTTGCTCTGCACAGCCGTGAGGTAGCTTTAAAAGGTCAGAGACCCCTTTGGCAGACAGAAGGGCTCTTGCACTTGACTGGCCAAACTCTGCCCCTGTGAACACGGGTCAGCGGTTACTCAATACTTACTGTTGTATAATATCATAATATTATAATATAATAATATTAGTTCAATACGAGTGGGTTCAACACACACCTTCCATCTTCATCAATATATTGGAGACGGATCCAGGGACCGTCCCATCTGGTAGATTTCCATCGATTTTAAAAGTACGCCTTCCTGAGCAGACAACAGTACATTCATTGGTTGATAAGAGAACTTAAAAATCAAAACGTTGATTAAAAGTTTGAAAGTGAAATGTCTCACCAGCAAACTTCAAGGTCATAGTAAACTCCTCTGTTTTTTCTTCTCCTTCTGTCTACAAACAAAATTTAAAAACAACAAAACAATTTTTCACTTGCGCGTTGCTAATGGAGATAGCAGAGATCTGGAAAAACACCTTTCTCATACTATTTCACCAGTTCATACCCATGTGCCCCCCATGAGAGACAAACACAGACATGTTTAATAACCACTTTGCAGATATTCAACTATTTATCCGTCTGGCGTTTTCTTATCGTATTCCATAGCAGTACTTTTTGCAAAATGCAAAGTGAAATGAGAACGGTTTTAGCAGTGACACATTATTCCAGGTTTTAGCAATGACATAATATGAATCCATTAATTTACTTACCAAAACGTTCAGATTCTTTTCAATTGCGTCGGTTTCCCTCCGTCTGTTGATATCAAAAAGACGTATCTTGATGGGTATTGCGCCGCTCATCATGGGGACTGCAGCGAAGGTCACCAGCTGAGAGGACTCCGGGTTCACACTGATGTTAACAAAGGAGGAGGCGGTGGAGCAAAGCCCAGGCGCTTGCTCCATGTAAACCGCCAGCTGCAACAACACCAGGGGCAGTTTAGTGGAGTGGCTAGTGGCTAGTGGCTAGTGGCTAGGGGCTAGGGGCTAGTGGCTAGTGGCTAGGGTTAGACCAGGGGCAGTTTAGTGGAGTGGCTAGTGGCTAGTGGCTAGGGGCTAGTGGCTAGGGGCTAGGGGCTAGTGGCTAGTGGCTAGGGTTAGACCAGGGGCAGTTTAGTGGAGTGGCTAGTGGCTAGGGGCTAGGGGCTAGTGGCTAGGGGCTAGTGGCTAGTGGCTAGTGGCTAGTGGCTAGTGGCTAGTGGCTAGGGTTAGGGTTAGACCAGGGGCAGTTTAGTGGAGTGGCTAGTGGCTAGTGGCTAGGGGCTAGTGGCTAGTGGCTAGTGGCTAGTGGCTAGTGGCTAGTGGCTAGTGGCTAGTGGCTAGTGGCTAGTGGCTAGTGGCTAGGGGCTAGTGGCTAGTGGCTAGGGTTAGACCAGGGGCAGTTTAGTGGAGTGGCTAGTGGCTAGTGGCTAGGGGCTAGTGGCTAGTGGCTAGTGGCTAGTGGCTAGTGGCTAGGGGCTAGTGGCTAGTGGCTAGTGGCTAGTGGCTAGGGTTAGGGTTAGACCAGGGGCACTTTAGTGGAGAGGCAAGTGGCTACAGTGGACCTACAAGTTGGACCTGCAGGTTGGACCTACAGGTTGAGACCTACAGGTTGGACCTACAGGTTGAGACCTACAGGTTGGACCTACAGGTTGGGACCTACAGGTTGGACCTACAGGTTTAGACCTACATGTTGACACCTACAGTTTGAGACCTACAGGTTGGACCTACAGCTTGAGACCTACAGGTTGGACCTACAGCTTGAGACCTACAGGTTGGACCTACAGCTTGAGACCTACAGGTTGGACCTACAGGTTGGACCTACAGGTTGGACCTACAGTTTGAGACTTAGACCGACAGGTTGAGACCGACTGGTTGGGAGTAACCCCACTACCTACCTGTGGACCCTTGAGCAAGGTGCCTAACACCTTACCTGCTCATGAATGACTCTTTGGATAAAGGCACATAAAGGACGCAATAGTAAATAGAACCACTGAAATGTTTAGGAGCCCAATAATCACCAAATATTGTATATGTTATATTATTTAAATACTTTACCTGTGAAGTATCCTGTCCATAGTTGTAGATAACTGCCACAATGGACATTTGTTCATGTTTCCTTACAGAGTACGGCAGTCTCAGAGACACAAAAATGTTTTTAAAAGTCATTATCTCGAATGGCTCAGCTACACAGAATCCTGCATGAGACAAGACAAACGTTTCAGTCATTCATTTCACATTGGCTTATATTTGGATGTTTGACTGTGAGGTAAGTGTAAGGGTTACTGCATGTTGGACTGTGAGGTAAGGGTAAGGGTTACTGCATGTTGGACTGTGAGGTAAGGGTAAGGGTTACTGCATGTTGGACTGTGAGGTAAGGGTAAGGGTTACTGCATGTTGGACTGTGAGGTAAGGGTAAGGGTTACTGCATGTTTGACTGTGAGGTAAGTGTAAGGGTTACTGCATGTTGGACTGTGAGGTAAGTGTAAGGGTTACTGCATGTTGGACTGTGAGGTAAGGGTAAGGGTTACTGGATGTTGGACTGTGAGGTAAGGGTAAGGGTTACTGCATGTTGGACTGTGAGGTAAGGGTAAGGGTTACTGGATGTTTGACTGTGAGGTAAGGGTAAGGGTTACTGCATGTTGGACTGTGAGGTAAGTGTAAGGGTTACTGCATGTTGGACTGTGAGGTAAGGGTAAGGGTTACTGGATGTTGGACTGTGAGGTAAGGGTAAGGGTTACTGCATGTTGGACTGTGAGGTAAGGGTAAGGGTTACTGCATGTTGGACTGTGAGGTAAGGGTAAGGGTTACTGCATGTTGGACTGTGAGGTAAGGGTAAGGGTTACTGCATGTTGGACTGTGAGGTAAGGGTTACTGCATGTTGGACTGTGAGGTAAGGGTTACTGGATGTTGGACTGTGAGGTAAGGGTAAGGGTTACTGCATGTTGGACTGTGAGGTAAGGGTAAGGGTTACTGCATGTTGGACTTTGAGGTAAGGGTCACTGGATGTTGGACTGTGAGGTAAGGGTAAGGGTTACTGCATGTTGGACTGTGAGGTAAGGGTAAGGGTTACTGGATGTTGGACTGTGAGGTAAGGGTAAGGGTTACTGCATGTTGGACTGTGAGGTAAGGGTAAGGGTTACTGCATGTTGGACTGTGAGGTAAGTGTAAGGGTTACTGGATGTTTGACTGTGAGGTAAGTGTAAGGGTTACTGCATGTTGGACTGTGAGGTAAGTGTAAGGGTTACTGCATGTTGGACTGTGAGGTAAGGGTAAGGGTTACTGGATGTTGGACTGTGAGGTAAGGGTAAGGGTTACTGGATGTTGGACTGTGAGGTAAGGGTAAGGGTTTACTGCATGTTGGACTGTGAGGTAAGTGTAAGGGTTACTGCATGTTGGACTGTGAGGTAAGGGTTACTGCATGTTGGACTGTGAGGTAAGGGTAAGGGTTACTGCATGTTGGACTGTGAGGTAAGGGTAAGGGTTACTGGATGTTGGACTGTGAGGTAAGGGTAAGGGTTACTGCATGTTGGACTGTGAGGTAAGGGTAAGGGTTACTGCATGTTGGACTGTGAGGTAAGTGTAAGGGTTACTGGATGTTTGACTGTGAGGTAAGTGTAAGGGTTACTGCATGTTGGACTGTGAGGTAAGTGTAAGGGGTACTGCATGTTGGACTGTGAGGTAAGGGTAAGGGTTACTGGATGTTGGACTGTGAGGTAAGGGTAAGGGTTACTGGATGTTGGACTGTGAGGTAAGGGTAAGGGTTACTGCATGTTGGACTGTGAGGTAAGTGTAAGGGTTACTGCATGTTTGACTGTGAGGTAAGGGTAAGGGTTACTGCATGTTGGACTGTGAGGTAAGTGTAAGGGTTACTGCATGTTGGACTGTGAGGTAAGGGTAAGGGTTACTGCATGTTGGACTGTGAGGTAAGTGTAAGGGTTACTGCATGTTGGACTGTGAGGTAAGGGTAAGGGTTACTGCATGTTGGACTGTGAGGTAAGTGTAAGGGTTACTGGATGTTTGACTGTGAGGTAAGTGTAAGGGTTACTGCATGTTGGACTGTGAGGTAAGTGTAAGGGTTACTGCATGTTGGACTGTGAGGTAAGTGTAAGGGTAAGTGTAAGGGTTACCGTGAGTTCGAGAGAGAGTGACGGCCTGAATTTCCCAAGTGGTAATAGAATCCGGTAGAGATAAAGTGGTTCTAAAAGATTGTTATTTATTTATTCAAATGTTGTTTTATAATAATAATGTATACATTTATTTTTTTAAATACATAAATAAATAATAATTTAAAAAATACTAATTATATATATATATATATATATATATATATATATATATATATATATATATATATATACTGTATATATAATCTTGTATTACCTTTTTTTGTCAATGACATTGAAATACGTGAATCCAAAACTTGGAGCAAAATTGCGGCGGATCGCTTTGGCCGTGTTGCTAATGAAGTATTCCTCAATATCCAGTCGACTGGTGGCTAAAGCCGAGGGAACGTTATTACATCAATCAATAACAAATGATAAACTGCCATATTGTTGATGTGAGTGTTTAATTACAATCATGCTTACTTCTGCCAAGCCCATTATCCTGTGCCGTTCTCTTTCTCATGGCCTCTCCCTGAAGACAACACTTGAGGAAGATCTCCACACATTCAGGGTTTGCCTTCTTCATCTGAGACACCTTCTTCTGTCTCTCCTCACACGACCGTCTCATGGGGATCTGAGTGAAGCCTTGGTCACAACACTCTTGAAGCTCCGCACTCAAGTTCCCTTCTGCCGGCGAAAGAGGTCAGCTTGGAGGATTGTTGCTGGGTTTTAGTTTTCTGATTAATTGACATATTTCATGTATCATATTTTATATTTTGCCTAGTAAATGTCATATTTACTCATAACCATCAGCTCATTTTGGAGGGCCAAGGACCGTCTTGCACGCGATGAAGTATGTGATTTACACCTAAGCCCTAGAAGAAGTTCACGATAATGAGGTCATTCGAGGTTATATGAGTTATGCACTTTGAGGGAATAATAAAAAGTGGTTCAAAAGCCTTTGAATCACTTTTTCTTCTTCCCTTTCTGGTCAGCACGATGTCTGACAACACAAAGGAGAAAATACGAACTAGATAGATACATAGTGATCTCATTTTGAAAGTAATGATTAGTATTATTATATTATTATCAGTCTATTCTATATTATTATGATTTTCATACCATTTATTTGGGGTGAGGCCAAACCTGAAGACACAAAAGACAAGCCAGCGTCGGTGAAGACGGCGGTGTGGTCCGCCCCTCCCCCGAACGAACAGCCCAGGTCATAGGACTCCATGGCAGAAAACACCTGGAGGATAAATCAACCAAACTTTATTTATAAAGCCCTTTGTGAGCTTGTTGGGTCCGGTGAGAAGTTACCTGCTTGGCTGTGAGCTTGTTGGGTCCGGTGAGAAGTTACCTGCTTGGCTGTGAGCTTGTTGGGTCCGGTGAGAAGTTACCTGCTTGGCTGTGAGCTTGTTGGGTCCGGTGAGAAGTTACCTGCTTGGCTGTGAGCTTGTTGGGTCCGGTGAGAAGTTACCTGCTTGGCTGTGAGCTTGTTGGGTCCGGTGAGAAGTTACCTGCTTGGCTGTGAGCTTGTTGGGTCCGGTGAGAAGTTACCTGCTTGGCTGTGAGCTTGTTGGGTCCGGTGAGAAGTTACCTGCTTGGCTGTGAGCTTGTTGGGTCCGGTGAGAAGTTACCTGCTTGGCTGTGAGCTTGTTGGGTCCGGTGAGAAGTTACCTGCTTGGCTGTGAGCTTGTTGGGTCCGGTGAGAAGTTACCTGCTTGGCTGTGAGCTTGTTGGGTCCGGTGAGAAGTTACCTGCTTGGCTGTGAGCTTGTTGGGTCCGGTGAGAAGTTACCTGCTTGGCTGTGAGCTTGTTGGGTCCGGTGAGAAGTTACCTGCTTGGCTGTGAGCTTGTTGGGTCCGGTGAGAAGTTACCTGCTTGGCTGTGAGCTTGTTGGGTCCGGTGAGAAGTTACCTGCTTGGC
>JAOPHQ010000713.1:17500-43188 GCA_030340625.1 Merluccius polli
GATGAGTAACGGATGTCTCACAGTAACGGATGAGTAACGGATGTCTCACAGTAACGGATGAGTAACGGATGTCTCACACTAACGGATGAGTAACGGATGTCTCACAGTAACGGACGTTGCGATCAGCTGATTTTGCGCAGTTCTCCAGTGTGCGCGCGGTGCACAGAGCACACAGCGCTGCGGCTCCGTTTGCCTTTTTTTGCAGGTGGGGAAACGCAGAAGTAGTACAGATACACGTGTAGTTTTATTTTGATGACCTGATGGTGAGTTACGCAAAAGCGCTGTAGTGGCACAAGTGACGTTACGCATCGCTGATTATGGGCGCGCATGCGTACTTGCGTACCAGTTATGTGCACCCCTGTATATATAGCTATTATATAAACAGTAGTCAGGTTGTGTGACTAGCCTACCCAGCCACGTCAGGTAAGTGTAGGGAACCGACGGAAAGTCCTCCATGGGATATTTTGTAGGGGTTGTTGAGGTGCAGACGGTTTCCAGCCGAGTTCTTTGGAAGATGAAAATCCATTTAAAGTCATGAAAATGGAAACACAAATGTTGATAGTTTTCTTTTGATTAGATTAGAGATACATCACAACATACAAAATACTCACAAATATTGATACTTCAAAAGGTTCCTCCACGGGCCTCATGGTGTGGTCCAGTGTGAAGATCCTGTACAGCACTGGTAATGTGATAGTGAGTATATGTGATGAGATATTAGGTACGATAAGGTGAATAGTTTGGATTAATAGTAGCTAATGTTCTGCTCCTTGACCTTTATCTGATGGTTTGTAGATGGGCTGGTTGGTCTGGATGAAGATGTATCCTCTGTGCACGGACACCAGCACTCTGCTCATCCTCCTCTCGGGGGTTTCTGCCACCAGCAGGAGGTACGGCTGAGACCTGAACTCCTCCAGACTGATCTTGTTCTTATCGATCTGTTCACATTCAAATGGGATGGATGTGTTGCACCTCAACAGTTATAAGACAGTTGCAGCCTATGTTGCTGAACTATGTGTGTCACTATGCTGACGTCTTCTCTATGATACTGAACGTCGTGAGCGTTCTTCCTCTTACCATGAGCTCCACCGTTTGGACTTTCCCGTTGTGACTCGGTGAAGTCTTCTGCACGTCGGAGACGATCCTCCCGCTGCTCTCGTCCTCCAGGTACAGAGTTGTGACTGAAGAGGTCTGAACGAAAACCTTCTCCTTCACGTTGACATGGAAGACTTTTGGAGCTGAGATGAAGAATCTGTACGTTCACAAACAGTAAACTGTGAATATTAACATGTCATGATTTTTCACAGTGATGATACAATATTTATATTTTTTATTTTTTATTTTTTTATTTATTCTTTTTTAGGCTTACCTATTACTGCCACACACAGAATCCAGAGCAAAGGTGAGTAAAAGCAGCGAACACGTAGACCGGTCCATTCTGGAGATCACTGAGCCCCGGTTCCCAGTGGTCTTGATAGTCCTGGTCTGAGCCCCGGTTCCCAGTGGTCTTGATAGTCCTGGTCTGAGCCCCGGTTCCCAGTGGTCTTGATAGTCCTGGTCTGAGCCCTGGTTCCCAGTGGTCTTTATAGTCCTGGTCTGAGTGTAGTCACATAGTCCTGCCTCTCCCTCTGCTCACTGCACATTTGTTGCAGTTATTATAATTCTTGGCTCAACATTTGCAACTGATGAGATTACTGTGTGTTGTAAACGTGTTTTATAAAGCGAGTAGAGAGAAACTAAACGACTCTAATCCTATTTTTGGGGTATTTGGCAGTAAAATATCAGACAACCCACTCTGCCAAACGTGGGAGGGCTGTTTGTCAGCTGCGCTCTCATTGGTCTCTTCAAAACTGCCCAGTTTCTAAGTCATGTGATTTACAAGAATTTGGAGATATTTATTTATTTTTGACATTGTTTCGCCATTTGTTGTTGTTCTAGATGTGTAGATATGTAGATATGTAATTCTAGACATTTATAAGTATATGGTTATTTACTCTTTCATTTTAATTCATGTTTTTGGCTCATTATTAACTTGTTTGTTGTTGGTTTAAAAAAAAATAAAAATTATATACTTTCACACATTCATCTTTTCAAAGTTGGCGATAGAGAGAGAGCACCAAAACACCAAAACAGTCCTCAATATAACCCACAAGCATATCTTCTTATGTCTCCTACTGAGACACATGGTGCTAAACGTTCTTCTTTATGTCTCCTACTGAGACACATGGTGCTAAACGTTCTTCTTTATGTCTCCTACTGAGACACATGGTGCTAAACGTTCTTCTTTATTTCTCCTACTGAGACACATGGTGCTAAACGTTCTTCTTTATGTCTCCTACTGAGACACATGGTGCTAAACGTTCTTCTTTATGTCTCCTACTGAGACACATGGTGCTAAACGTTCTTCTTTATGTCTCCTACTGAGACACATGGTGCTAAACGTTCTTCTTTATGTCTCCTTTACTGAGACACATGGTGCTAAACGTTCTTCTTTATGTCTCCTACTGAGACACATGGTGCTAAACGTTCTTCTTTATGTCTCCTACTGAGACACATGGTGCTAAACGTTCTTCTTATGTCTCCTACTGAGACACATGGTGCTAAACGTTCTTCTTATGTCTCCTACTGAGACACATGGTGCTAAACGTTCTTCTTTATGTCTCCTACTGAGACACATGGTGCTAAACGTTCTTCTTTATGTCTCCTACTGAGACACATGGTGCTAAACGTTCTTATTTATGTCTCCTACTGAGACACATGGTGCTAAACGTTCTTCTTTATGTCTCCTACTGAGACACATGGTGCTAAACGTTCTTCTTTATGTCTCCTTTACTGAGACACATGGTGCTAAACGTTCTTATTTATGTCTCCTACTGAGACACATGGTGCTAAACGTTCTTCTTTATGTCTCCTACTGAGACACATGGTGCTAAACGTTCTTCTTTATGTCTCCTACTGAGACACATGGTGCTAAACGTTCTTCTTATGTCTCCTACTGAGACACATGGTGCTAAACGTTCTTCTTTATGTCTCCTACTGAGACACATGGTGCTAAACGTGTATTTATCTTATGATGAGCACTCATAAAGTCCAGTGGATGTGTCCCATGTTTACCTAGAGGACCGGTAAACAGCCGGAGGACCGGTAAACAGCCGGAGGACCGGTAAACAAGAGCCCAAAGGAACTGACCTTGTGTCAGCCAATCAGGGCCCCTGCAGCCAAACACATTTACTAAACCAATAGAGCGTAACAGTGACCGCCCCTTTTTAACAGCTCCGGTGCCGGAAGTAAATGTCCCATGCATTTATCTCGTCCACTTTTCGTAGAATCCTTACAAAAAGAGTATTAAGCCTTTAACCAATAAGCCGATCGTTCGTTATGGTAGTCGTGACGACCATATTATGTTTGATTCGGGCATAAAAAGAATTTGGAAAACGGAAGAAAAGGCAAAGGTACAATAAGACTGTACATTATTTTGTTGACCGAGTGAGGAACTACTCATCCCGAATCAAACATAATATGGTCACGACTACCATAACGAACGATTGGCTTGGTTAAAGGCTTAATACTCTTTTTCTATGAGGCTCACTCACTACTACGCTGGTCTATGAGGCTCACTCACTACTACGCTGGTCTATGAGGCTCACTCACTACTACGCTGGTCTATGAGGCTCCCTCACTACTTCGCTGGTCTATGAGGCTCCCTCACTACTTCGCTGGTCTATGAGGCTCCCTCACTACTACGCTGGTCTATGAGGCTCACTCACTACTTCGCTGGTCTATGAGGCTCCCTCACTACTTCGCTGGTCTATGAGGCTCACTCACTACTATGCTGGTCTATGAGGCTCAGTCACAGGAGACTCAGTGTGTCTAGATATGTTTTGGAGCATACCTACTGCAGCTTTAAGATCGGACATCATTGTATAAGTTATATTTGGAAGAAAAGAAAATACACATCAGACTATTGAATATTAAATATAATATAAATACACTTTACTTGATCACATGAGCTGCTGAGCTTTGCTTATCAATATGTTGCTTCATTCAGACCACTTTCGTTTGAAGTCAATATTTATTTGGGCAGGGCAACACATTTGTATTTGGTGGTCTGGATCCGTTCGGGAGGCTTTGGGTTACCCTAACCCTAAGCCTAACTAACCCTAACCTAACCCTAACTAACCCTTACCTAACCCTACTAGCTCTAACCCTAACCTAACCCTAACTAACCCTAACCCTACTAGCCCTAACCCTAGCCCTAACTAACCCAACCTAACCCTAACCTAACCCGAACCCTACTAACCCTAACTTTAACTAACCCGAACCTAACCCTACTAGCCCTAACCTAACCCTAACCCTACTAACCCTAACCCTATTAACCCTAACTCTACTAACCCTAATCCTAACACTAACCCTAACCTAACCCTACTAACCCTTACCCTAACTAACCCTAACCTAACCCAGGTTAGGTTAGCATTTAGCCCTTAAATAACCAAAGGGCTTCACAGGCCGCATTATGTGACACCACCTAACCTTAGCTACCTAACCTAACCCTAACCCTAACTAACCCTTACCTAACCCTACTAACCC
Organism: Merluccius polli; assembly: GCA_030340625.1. Lineage (NCBI taxonomy): Eukaryota > Metazoa > Chordata > Actinopteri > Gadiformes > Merlucciidae > Merluccius > Merluccius polli. Next base: position 22,088 of record JAOPHQ010000713.1, read on the forward strand.
TAACCTAACCTAACCCTACTAACCCTTACCTAACCCTACTAACCCTAACCTAACCTAACCCTACTAACCCTTACCTAACCCTACTAACCCTTACCTAACCCTACTAACCCTAACCTAACCCTACTAACCCTTACCTAACCCTACTAACCCTAACCTAACCCTACTAACCCTTACCTAACCCTACTAACCCTAACCTAACCCTACTAACCCTAACCTAACCCTAACCTAACCCTACTAACCCTAACCTAACCCTACTAACCCTAACCTAACCCTAACCCTGTTAGGAGTGCAATGGTTAGTACATAACAACTTAACAACATGTTATAGTATGATGTACATAACAACTTAACAACATGTTATAGTATGATGTACATAACAACTTAACAACATGTTATAGTATAATGTACATAACAACTTAACAACATGTTATAGTATAATGTACATAACAACTTAACAACATGTTATAGTATGATGTACATAACAACTTAACATGTTATAGTATGATGTACATAACAACTTAACAACATGTTATAGTATGATGTACATAACAACTTAACAACATGTTATAGTATGATGTACATAACAACCTAACAACATGTTATAGTATGATGTACATAACAACTTAACAACATGTTATAGTATGATGTACATAACAACTTAACAACATGTTATAGTATAATGTACATAACAACTTAACAACATGTTATAGTATGATGTACATAACAACTTAACAACATGTTATAGTATGATGTACATAACAACCTAACAACATGTTATAGTATGATGTACATAACAACTTAACAACATGTTATAGTATGACGTACATAACAACTTAACAACATGTTATAGTATAATGTACATAACAACATGTTATAGTATAATGTACATAACAACTTAACAACATGTTATAGTATGATGTACATAACAACCTAACAACATGTTATAGTATGATGTACATAACAACCTAACAACATGTTATAGTATGATGTACATAACAACTTAACAACATGTTATAGTATAATGTACATAACAACTTAACAACATGTTATAGTATAATGTACATAACAACTTAACAACATGTTATAGTATGATGTACATAACAACTTAACAACATGTTATAGTATGATGTACATAACAACTTAACAACATGTTATAGTATGATGTACATAACAACCTAACATGTTATAGTATGATGTACATAACAACCTAACAACATGTTATAGTATGATGTACATAACAACTTAACAACATGTTATAGTATGATGTACATAACAACCTAACATGTTATAGTATGATGTACATAACAACCTAACAACATGTTATAGTATAATGTACATAACAACCTAACAACATGTTATAGTATAATGTACATAACAACTTAACAACATGTTATAGTATAATGTACATAACAACTTAACAACATGTTATAGTATGATGTACATAACAACTTAACAACATGTTATAGTATGATGTACATAACAACTTAACAACATGTTATAGTATGATGTACATAACAACTTAACAACATGTTATGGTATAATGTACATAACAACTTAACAACATGTTATAGTATAATGTACATAACAACATGTTATAGTATGATGTACATAACAACTTAACAACATGTTATAGTATGATGTACATAACAACTTAACAACATGTTATAGTATGATGTACATAACAACTTAACAACATGTTATAGTATGATGTACATAACAACTTAACAACATGGGGTTACTACTTGACCAAGCAATGTTTAGTAATTAATCAACGTCAGGAATTGCTGAGTCATAAGCTGATTTCTGTTGATTATAAGCAGCTATGGATAAACTTACTATGCCATGACAGCTGTCATTAAGTTACTAACTTACTATGTCATTAAGTTACTATGTCATTCAGTTACTAACTTACTATGTCATTAAGTTACTAACTTACTATGTCATTAAGTTACTAACTTACTATGTCATTAAGTTACTATGTCATTCAGTTACTAACTTACTATGTCATTAAGTTACTAACTTACTATGTCATTAAGTTACTATGTCATTCAGTTACTAACTTACTATGTCATTAACTTACTAACTTACTATGTCATTAAGTTACTAACTTACTATGTCATTAAGTTACTATGTCATTCAGTTACTAACTTACTATGTCATTAAGTTACTAACTTACTATGTCATTAAGTTACTATGTCATTCAGTTACTAACTTACTATGTCATTAAGTTACTAACTTACTATGTCATTAAGTTACTATGTCATTAACTTACTAACTTACTATGTCATTAACTTACTAACTTACTATGTCATTAAGTTACTAACTTACTATGTCATTAAGTTACTATGTCATTCAGTTACTAACTTACTATGTCATTAAGTTACTAACTTACTATGTCATTAAGTTACTATGTCATTAACTTACTAACTTACTATGTCATTAACTTACTAACTTACTATGTCATTAACTTACTAACTTACTATGTCATTAACTTACTAACTTACTATGTCATTAACTTACTAACTTACTATGTCATTAAGTTACTAACTTACTATGTCATTAAGTTACTAACTTACTATGTCATTAACTTACTAACTTACTATGTCATTAACTTACTAACTTACTATGTCATTAACTTACTAACTTACTATGTCATTAACTTACTAACTTACTATGTCATTAAGTTACTAACTTACTATGTCATTAAGTTACTAACTTACTATGTCATTAAGTTACTAACTTACTATGTCATTAACTTACTAACTTACTATGTCATTAACTTACTAACTTACTATGTCATTAATTTACTAACTTACTATGTCATTAAGTTACTAACTTACTATGTCATTAACTTACTAACTTACTATGTCATTAACTTACTAACTTACTATGTCATTAACTTACTAACTTACTATGTCATTAACTTACTAACTTACTATGTCATTAACTTACTAACTTACTATGTCATTAACTTACTAACTTACTATGTCATTAAGTTACTAACTTACTTTGTCATTAAGTTACTAACTTACTATGTCATTAAGTTACTAACTTACTATGTCATTAAGTTACTAACTTACTATGTCATTAAGTTACTAACTTACTATGTCATTAACTTACTAACTTACTATGTCATTAACTTACTAACTTACTATGTCATTAACTTACTAACTTACTATGTCATTAATTTACTAACTTACTATGTCATTAAGTTACTAACTTACTATGTCATTAACTTACTAACTTACTATGTCATTAAGTTACTAACTTACTATGTCATTAACTTACTAACTTACTATGTCATTAACGTACTAACTTACTATGTCATTAACTTACTAACTTACTATGTCATTAACTTACTAACTTACTATGTCATTAACTTACTAACTTACTATGTTATTAACTTACTAACTTACTATGTCATTAACTTACTAACTTACTATGTCATTAACTTACTAACTTACTATGTCATTAACTTACTAACTTACTATGTCATTAACTTACTAACTTACTATGTCATTAAGTTACTAACTTACTATGTCATTAACGTACTAACTTACTATGTCATTAACTTACTAACTTACTATGTCATTAACTTACTAACTTACTATGTCATTAAGTTACTAACTTACTATGTCATTAACTTACTAACTTACTATGTCATTAAGTTACTAACTTACTATGTCATTAAGTTACTAACTTACTATGTCATTAACTTACTAACTTACTATGTCATTAACGTACTAACTTACTATGTCATTAACTTACTAACTTACTATGTCATTAACTTACTAACTTACTATGTTATTAACTTACTAACTTACTATGTCATTAACGTACTAACTTACTATGTCATTAACTTACTAACTTACTATGTCATTAACTTACTAACTTACTATGTCATTAAGTTACTAACTTACTATGTCATTAAGTTACTAACTTACTATGTCATTAACTTACTAACTTACTATGTCATTAATGTACTAACTTACTATGTCATTAACGTACTAACTTACTATGTCATTAACTTACTAACTTACTATGTCATTAACTTACTAACTTACTATGTTATTAACTTACTAACTTACTATGTCATTAACATACTAACTTACTATGTCATTAACTTACTAACTTACTATGTCATTAACTTACTAACTTACTATGTCATTAACTTACTAACTTACTATGTCATTAAGTTACTAACTTACTATGTCATTAAGTTACTAACTTACTATGTCATTAAGTTACTAACTTACTATGTCATTAACTTACTAACTTACTATGTCATTAAGTTACTAACTTACTATGTCATTAAGTTACTAACTTACTATGTCATTAACGTACTAACTTACTATGTCATTAACTTACTAACTTACTATGTCATTAACTTACTAACTTACTATGTCATTAAGTTACTATCTTACTATGTCATTAAGTTACTAACTTACTATGTCATTAACTTACTAACTTACTATGTCATTAAGTTACTAACTCACTATGTCATTAACTTACTAACTTACTATGTCATTAACTTACTAACTTACTGTGTCATTAAGTTACTAACTTACTATGTCATTAACTTACTAACTTACTATGTCATTAACTTACTAACTTACTGTGTCATTAAGTTACTAACTTACTATGTCATTAACTTACTAACTTACTGTGTCATTAAGTTACTAACTTACTATGTCATTAAGTTACTAACTTACTATGTCATTAAGTTACTAACTCACTATGTCATTAACTTACTAACTTACTACAATGACTAACCTACTATGTCATGACAGCTGTCATTAAGCTCAGAGCCATCGTCCAGATTTGGATTTGGACTAAGCAGCATGTTAAGCGGCTTTTAATCATTTAGTAGTAGTATTCATCAATGAATAGTATTGATCAGAGTCATGAGTCGTCACTCCAGTCCGAACCAACAGCTTAAAGTCCCTTCACACAAATCCACCATTTGCTTCATTTAGGTTTGTTTGTTGTTGGCATCCTAACCCTAAACCATAAAGTGGTAAAATGTTTTCCAGTCAATCTGTAGGCCAACGCTGCCACCGGGTGGTGGAGGGCAGTTTTAAAATAAAGATGGCTAATCGAACAAACGCATGATCTTGCTGCGTTCCAATACCCATATTACCACACTATTTATTTAGTATGTCCTAGTACATAGTGTGTCAAATGCAGTATGCCAAAAGTACCAGGATGTCCTCCTGCATCCAGTCGCATGTTGCAGTCTGCAAGTCAGCATGCTGACCCACAATCCTCCATACAGATGACGGATAGTAATAAGAGGAATAGGAATGGTTTAAGTGAACACAATAATCATGAAGATAACCAATAACAACAAAAGGACACAACTATGAAAATCATTTTAGAATCTACAATTAAGTTGAAACTACAAACTACGGATGTATGAGCAAGAGGGTCAAAGTTCAAGGGGCAATGTTATGCCGAAGTAGCGTGTCCCAATTGTACGCATACTGCAGCAACAGTACTAAAAGTAAAGAGATTTGGAACGCAGCCCAATTTGCAGTGACCTCACATACACCTCATTGACCATTGGCGCTAATCATAAGCCTGACCAATCACAAACATTAGTCCTAGTCCCGGTCCCACACCCTTTAGGCCTAACCCTAACCCTAACCCCACTCTAACCCTAACCCTAACCCCACCCTAACCCTAACCCCACTATAACCCTAACCCTAACCTCTAACGCTAACCCTAACCCCACTCTAACCCTAACCCTAACCCCACCCTAACCCTAACCCTAACCCCACCCTAACCCTAACCCCACTCTAACCCTAACCCTAACCTCTAACCCTAACCCTAACCCCACTCTAACCCTAACCCTAACCCCACCCTAACCCTAACCCTAACCCAACTCTAACCCTAACCCCACCGTAACCCCACTCTAACCCTAACCCTAACCCTCACATGCACCTCATTGACCATTGGCGCTAATCATAAGCCTGACCAATCACAAACATTAGTCCTAGTCCCGGTCCCACACCCTTTAGGCCTAACCCTAACCCTAACCCCACTCTAACCCTAACCCTAACCCCACCCTAACCCTAACCCCACTCTAACCCTAACCCTAACCTCTAACCCTAACCCTAACCCCACTCTAACCCTAACCCTAACCCCACCCTAACCCTAACCCTAACCCCACCCTAACCCTAACCCCACTCTAACCCTAACCCTAACCTCTAACCCTAACCCTAACCCCACTCTAACCCTAACCCTAACCCCACCCTAACCCTAACCCTAACCCAACTCTAACCCTAACCCCACCGTAACCCTAACCTCTAACCCTAACCCTAACCCCACTCTAACCCTAACCCTAACCCCACTCTAACCCTAACCCTAACCCCACCCTAACCCTAACCTCTAACCCTAACCCTAACCCCACTCTAACCCTAACCCTTAACCGGCTGGCTTCATCGTAGGATGAACACTCGAGTTAGGTAGTGGACTAAACTAGTGGAGATAAGTGGACTAAACTAGTGGAGATAAGTAGATAAGTGGACTAAACTAGTGGAGATAAGTGGACTAAACTAGTGGAGATAAGTGGACTAAACTAGTGGAGATAAGTAGACTAAACTAGTGGAGATAAGTAGACTAAACTAGTGGAGATAAGTGGACTAAACTAGTGGAGATAAGTAGACTAAACTAGTGGAGATAAGTGGACTAAACTAGTGGAGATAAGTGGACTAAACTAGTGGAGATAAGTGGACCAAACTAGTGGAGATAAGTAGACTAAACTAGTGGAGATAAGTAGACTAAACTAGTGGAGATAAGTGGACTAAACTAGTGGAGATAAGTTGACTAAACTAGTGGAGATAAGTAGACTAAACTAGTGGAGATAAGTAGACTAAACTAGTGGAGATAAGTGGACTAAACTAGTGGAGATAAGTAGACTAAACTAGTGGAGATAAGTGGACTAAACTAGTGGAGATAAGTGGACTAAACTAGTGGAGATAAGTAGACTAAACTAGTGGAGATAAGTAGACTAAACTAGTGGAGATAAGTAGACTAAACTAGTGGAGATAAGTGGACTAAACTAGTGGAGATAAGTGGACTAAACTAGTGGAGATAAGTGGACTAAACTAGTGGAGATAAGTGGACTAAACTAGTGGAGATATGTTGCTTCTTATCTCAACATGTTGCTTATCTTAACATGTTGCTTATCTTAACATGTTGCTTATCTTAACATGTTGCTTATTTTAACATGTTGCTTATCTCAACATGTTGCTTATCTTAACATGTTGCTTATTTTAACATGTTGCTTATCTCAACATGTTGCTTATTTTAACATGTTGCTTATCTTAACATGTTGCTTATTTTCACATGTTGCTTCTTATTTTAACATGTTGCTTATTTTAACATGTTGCTTATCTCAACATGTTGCTTATTTTAACATGTTGCTTCTTATCTTAACATGTTGCTTATTTTCACATGTTGCTTATCTTACCATGTTGCTTATCTTACCATGTTGCTTATTTTAACATGTTGCTTATTTTCACATGTGGCTTATCTCAACATGTTGCTTATCTCAACATGTTGCTTTTCTTAACATGTTCCTTATCTCACCATGTTTCTTATTTTAACATGTTGTTTATCTTAACATGTTGCTTATCTTAACATGTTGCTTATTTTAACATGTTGCTTATCTTAACGTGTTACTTATCTTAACATGTTGCTTATCTTAACATGTTGCTTATTTTAACATGTTGCTTATCTTAATGTGTTACTTATCTTAACATGTTGCTTATTTTAACATGTTGCTTATCTTAACATGTTACTTATCTCAACATGTTGCTTATCTTAACATGTTGCTTATTTTAACATGTTGCTTATCTTACCATGTTGCTTATTTTAACATGTTGCTTATCTTAACATGTTGCTTATCTTAACATGTTGCTTATTTTAACATGTTGCTTATCTTAACATGTTGCTTATCTTAACATGTTGCTTATTTTAACATGTTGCTTATCTTAACGTGTTGCTTATCTTAACATGTTGCTTATTTTAACATGTTGCTTATCTTAACATGTTGCTTATTTTAACATGTTGCTTATCTTACCATGTTGCTTATTTTAACATGTTGCTTATCTTAACATGTTGCTTATTTTAACATGTTGCTTATCTCAACATGTTGCTTATCTTACCATGTTGCTTATCTTAACATGTTGCTTATCTTACCATGTTGCTTATTTTAACATGTTGCTTATCTTAACATGTTGCTTATCTTAACATGTTGCTTATTTTAACATGTTGCTTATCTTAACATGTTGCTTATCTTAACATGTTGCTTATTTTAACATGTTGCTTATCTTAACGTGTTGCTTATCTTAACATGTTGCTTATTTTAACATGTTGCTTATCTTAACATGTTGCTTATTTTAACATGTTGCTTATCTTACCATGTTGCTTATTTTAACATGTTGCTTATCTTAACATGTTGCTTATTTTAACATGTTGCTTATCTTACCATGTTGCTTATTTTAACATGTTGCTTATCTTAACATGTTGCTTATCTTAACATGTTGCTTATTTTAACATGTTGCTTATCTTAACGTGTTGCTTATCTTAACATGTTGCTTATCTTAACATGTTGCTTATTTTAACATGTTGCTTAGGCTGCTACCCCCGCGACCCGACCCCGGATAAGCGGAAGAAGATGGATGGATGGATGCTTATCTTAACATGTTGCTTATTTTAACATGTTGCTTATCTTAACATGTTGCTTATCTTAACATGTTGCTTATCTTAACATGTTACTTATCTCAACATGTTGCTTATCTTACCATGTTGCTTATTTTAACATGTTGCTTATTTTAACATGTTGCTTATCTTAACATGTTGCTTATCTTAACATGTTGCTTATTTTAACATGTTGCTTATCTTAACGTGTTGCTTATCTTAACATGTTGCTTATCTTAACATGTTGCTTATTTTAACATGTTGCTTAGGCTGCTACCCCCGCGACCCGACCCCGGATAAGCGGAAGAAGATGGATGGATGGATGCTTATCTTAACATGTTGCTTATTTTAACATGTTGCTTATCTTAACATGTTGCTTATCTTAACATGTTGCTTATCTTAACATGTTACTTATCTCAACATGTTACTTATCTCAACATGTTGCTTATCTTACCATGTTGCTTATTTTAACATGTTGCTTATCTTAACATGTTGCTTATCTTAACATGTTGCTTATCTTAACATGTTGCTTATCTTAACATGTTGCTTATCTTACCATGTTGCTTATCTTAACATGTTGCTTATCTTAACATGTTGCTTATCTTAACATGTTGCTTATCTTAACATGTTGCTTATCTTACCATGTTGCTTATCTTAACATGTTGCTTATCTTGACATGACATTCCGAAAAAAAAATATTCTAAAAAAATATATTCATTTCTGTTAAATACTATTGAGTAATTTAACAATATTGAGTAATTAATACTATTGTTGTATTTGTTGGGGAAGGCAGAGCCCGCTACTGCTGTTGTGAACTCACATATAAAAAGGGCATATCTTAAATGTATTTAACAACTATTGCCAAAATACATTTTTAATCATTTTGATAAAGATACACTTGATGAGCAGCCAGATAGTTAAACTACATTAAATTGCATTAAAAACTGACTTAAAGGAAGAACATGATTACTGATTACATACCACAGACATTACATACTCATTATTACTCATACATGTTTTAGGAGACAAATGCAGTGAATAGTGTGAACCGTGTGGAGACAGTTGCATGTTGAGAATCGTATTGATTTTTTTCAAAATGTAATTTATGCAAATGCATGGAAACCGTTGATTCATTTTTTTCATATCTACAATGTAACCTAGTGATGGAGATACACAATGTCTTGTAACCTAGTGATGGAGATACACAATGTCTTGTAACCTAGTGATGGAGATACACAATGTCTTGTAACCTAGTGATGGAGATACACAATGTATTGTAACCTAGTGATGGAGATACACAATGTCTTGTAACCTAGTGATGGAGATACACAATGTCTTGTAACCTAGTGATGGAGATACACAATGTCTTGTAACCTAGTGATGGAGATACACAATGTCTTGTAACCTAGTGATGGAGATACACAATGTATTGTAACCTAGTGATGGAGATACACAATGTCTTGGAGATACACAATGTCTTGTAACCTAGTGATGGAGATACACAATGTCTTGTAACCTAGTGATGGAGATACACAATGTCTTGACACTAGTCTAGCAGAAGTCACATCACATTATGTCTTTTCTGAGATAACATTTCAAAAAGCATATTAATAAAATAAATCCCATTCATCTTGATTCTGTTTGTCAGGAGCCGAGGGATTGATGTCCATCCACAACTCCTGGTTCTGGAGATACAAGAATTGCGTTTGGACAATCAACTCTAGACTCTGAGTTCCACACGTGAGGAGCATCAGCTGGACAGACGCCTGGAGGTGATCCTCAAAGTCACATCAAGTTATATAATAAACACAATTATATATGATGGAAATTCTCACAATTTTTGGCAAAGCAGATACATGCATTTTTATCATTGCACAATTCTAGAATCATGAATTAAGTAACACGTTTATTTTCTATAAAATTAGCTTAGTTTTGTTTAATTGTTGCATATTATTTGTGCAATAAATGCACATCCATAAACATTAAACATTTGGTTTGAAAAAAAGGAAATCAAATCCCAACTATTTACCAAAAACCTACTTACCAAAAACATATTCACCATATTTACCACAAATATATTTACAAAAAACATACTTACCAAAAACATATTCACCAAAAACCTACTTACCAAAAACATACTTACCAAAACATATTCACCATAAACATATTTACCACAAATATATTTACCAAAAACATATTTACCAAAAACATATTTACCACAAATATATTTACCAAAAACATATTTACCAAAAACATATTTACCGAAAACATATTTACCGAAAACATATTTACCAAAAACATACTTACCAAAAACATATTTACCGAAAACATATTTACCGAAAACATATTTACCAAAAACATACTTACCAAAAACATATTTACCAAAATCATATACCGAAAACATATTTAGCAAAAACATACTTACCAAAAACATATATACTGAAAACATACTTACAAAAAACATATTTACCAAAAACATATTTACCACAAATATACTTACAAAAAACATACTTACCAAAATCATACTTTCCAAAAACATATATAACAAAAATGCACCATTGGTAATAAAATGATGATAATCCCAAAGGGGTATTCATTAACAAAAACTATTTATCTATCTAATAATAATACATTTCAAAACTTAGGTTAAGAAATGCAAAGTGAAGTTAAGTCCACACATGCATCCTGGACCGCTGCTGGCTCCTGAGTGCCGTCTCTCGTCTCCGTCCCTCCTTCCCTCCTTCCCTCTGTCCCTCCTTCCCTCCGTCCCTCCGTCCCTCCTTCCCTCCTTCCCTCCTTCCCTCCTTCCCTCCTTCCCTCTCATTTCATGCAGGACTGGGGTTTCCTAAGAGACACAGCCTCAATGGGGAAAATCTCCTTTGCTACAATTAGATGTGAAAGTGACGAGTGCAGAGGAGCGAAGTGACGAAGGGGGCGTGGCTGAAGACACTATGATCCTAGAGCTATGATCCTATCATGTTTTATTTTAAGGTTTGTAGACGGAAACAAAAGAAAAAAAACGTCTTGTATTATATTTCATATTTGTTTAGATTAATATGGCGACCCGACCCCGGATAAGCGGTAGAAGATGGATGGATGGATGGATTTGTTTAGATTGGTTAAAATTTGTTGTTAAAAAAATGATTGCACATTTAAATTTAGGAAGACATGAACACATACAGCTCACACATTGTGTTTCTGCATCAGTGCTGTTTATCTTTTTAGTTTGTTTGTTGTTGTAAATATCTAATTCATGTTAAATATGAACTCGTATATTATTGTCAGGCTGCTAATCTGAGCTCCATACAGTAAACGCATCATGTCCGAATTGGGATTAGGCCAAATTAGATGGCATTACACCGATCCCAGTGGAGCTGAATAACCGGCCCTAATCTCAGCAGAGTGACCAGTGGGTTGCCGGGGAACCGGCCACAAAAGGGTGTGGCGTGGGAATGCATCCAGGGGTCAGGAGTAAGGGGACAGAGGTCAGAGGTCAGAGGCAGCTGGACAGCACACAAGAGGAGATGATGGTGAGAAAAGGAGGAGGGGCCAGGAGAGGGGACATTAACATTGAACTGAACACTAAGCAATGAAACATGTCTAATGGTCCATGCTGATGGACACGCCTCAAAGAGAAGCTCTCAAACTTCACATGTGTGTTGGGCTTGTATCGCTTTAGACACATTTTTTATTATACACATTTGTTTTACCAAAATCCTTCAGAAAAATATCCAATATTTGTGTCAAAATGCAAGAGAAATGAATATGCTATCAATTGAAATAATTGTTTTAGTGGAATGGAACTGCAGAACATTTCAAAATGCTTCCTTTATTAAAATTATAAACTGATCCATTCATGTGTCCATATTTTAGGGTCAGGGTTAGTCGGATGAGTTTGCAAAAAAATAGTATTAGTAGAAATACAAAACACAAACAATTTACTGCATAGTCCTTAACGTAACAAATTCATTTTCCCTCTGATGCTCAAGTGTTGACTTGGCTGAGGAGCATCAGGAGGGTGAGGCCCACTAGAGGCTGCATCAGGAGGGTGAGGCCCACTAGAGGCTGCATCAGGAGGGTGAGGCCCACTAGAGGCTGCATCAGGAGGGTGAGGCCCACTAGAGGCTGCATCAGGAGGGTGAGGCCCACTAGAGGCTGCATCAGGAGGGTGAGGCCCACTAGAGGCTGCATCAGGAGGGTGAGGCCCACTAGAGGCTGCATCAGGAGGGTGAGGCCCACTAGAGGCTGCATCAGGAGGGTGAGGCCCACTAGAGGCGGCTACCGAAGGTCAAAGGGGGAAATCCTGGTGGTCTAAAAAAGATTCTCAGGGTCCAACTTAGGGGTCAATATGCAAATGTTCACCCCAAGTGAAAGGCAAAGAGCAGATCAATGTCCTCACATCATTCCTCCCCGCGTGACTGTGGAGGTGAATGTTTTCATATTCAATGGAGGAAACAAAAGAAGCAGCGCTTCATGTGTAACACTTGAATGCATTGGTTTCAAATTAAAGAGCTTAACCCAAACGCAGCAGAAGGTATCTGCACACTATCCCCGGAACTGATGGTTTTTACCATATTGATATAGACTACATAAAAATGTAAATGTCGATCAGCTCCGGTCCGGTGCGGCCTCAGCACATGTATACGCAGATGAAGTTGAGTGGTTCTGTCTCGGGGAAGCCTACCACCGCTGGCCCCTCCTGGACTCTAGGGGGGGGGGGGGGCTCAGTTCTGATACCAGTCCCACTTGATCCACAACCAAAAGTGGAAGCTGCAGGTATAGCGAAGACCTGGCCCCTAGCCGTGGGGCGGCGTGGCAGTCCTGAAGCTCCTCACTGTGGACTGAGGCCAGGGCTGAGGCCAGGACTGAGGCCAGGGCTGAGGCCAGGACTGAGGCCAGGGCTGAAGCCAGGACTGAGGCCAGGGCTGAAGCCAGGACTGAGGCCAGGACTGAGGCCAGGGCTGTGGCCAGGACTGAGGCCAGGGCTGAGGCCAGGTCTGAGGCCAGGACTGAGGCCAGGACTGAGGCCAGGGCTGAGGCCAGGACTGAGGCCAGGACTGAGGCCAGGGCTGAAGCCAGGACTGAGGCCAGGACTGAGGCCAGGGCTGTGGCCAGGACTGAGGCCAGGGCTGAGGCCAGGTCTGAGGCCAGGACTGAGGCCAGGACTGAGGCCAGGGCTGAGGCCAGGACTGAGGCCAGGGCGGTGTGGTGCTCCCTGCAGTAGTGCCACGCTTCATTCCATTTTGTTAATACATGTATTAATGTTAATACATTTTGTTAATACATGTATTAATGTTAATACATTTTGTTAATACATGTATTAATGTTAATACATTTTGTTAAGACATGTATTAATGTTAATACATTTTGTTAAGACATGTATTAATGTTAATACATTTTGTTAAGACATGTATTAATGTTAATACATTTTGTTAATACATGTATTAATGTTAATACATTTTGTTAATACATGTATTAATGTTAATACATTTTGTTAATACATGTATTAATGTTAATACATTTTGTTAATACATATATTAATGTTAATACATTTTGTTAAGACATGTATTAATGTTAATACATTTTGTTAAGACATGTATTAATGTTAATACATTTTGTTAAGACATGTATTAATGTTAATACATTTTGTTAAGACATGTATTAATGTTAATACATTTTGTTAATACATGTATTAATGGTAATACATTTTGTTAATAAATGTATTAATGTCAATACATTTTGTTAAGACATGTATTAATGTTAATACATTTTGCTAATACATGTATTAATGTTAATACATTTTGCTAATACATGTATTAATGTTAATACATTTTGCTAATACATGTATTAACGTTAATACATTTTGCTATGTTATAATGTCAGGACATTTGCGGAAAAATGCGTATTGTGAAATGTTTAGTATTTATGAAGACATGTGACTTGCTGTGCAACAGGCTGTTACATCTGATCAGCAGAAGCCATAGGGCGGCTAGTGTTGCCACCATGGGATGATCTGTATTTTATTATCTGTACTATCTGTACATACGTGTGCAGTTGTTTCCGTGACATTGTTGCATGAGTTGAAGTCAGATTTGGCTTCATTGTTTTCAGTGTAGTCGCTTGAAATGTTGATGTTCATGTGATTCAGGCGATCCCTCATCTGCTTCGCTGTGGTGGGGGGACTGTGTAACAGTCTGGACCAGCGTTGGGGGGACTGTGTAACAGTCTGGACCATCGTTGGGGGGACTGTGTAACAGTCTGGACCATCGTTGGGGGGACTGTGTAACAGTCTGGACCATCGTTGGGGGGACTGTGTAACAGTCTGGACCATCGTTGGGGGGACTGTGTAACAGTCTGGACCATCGTTGGGGGGACTGTGTAACAGTCTGGACCAGCGTTGGGGGGACTGTGTAACAGTCTGGACCATCGTTGGGGGGACTGTGTAACAGTCTGGACCATCGTTGGGGGGACTGTGTAACAGTCTGGACCATCGTTGGGGGGACTGTGTAACAGTCTGGACCATCGTTGGGGGGACTGTGTAACAGTCTGGACCATCGTTGGGGGGACTGTGTAACAGTCTGGACCATCGTTGGGGGGACTGTGTAACAGTCTGGACCATCGTTGGGGGGACTGTGTAACAGTCTGGACCATCGTTGGGGGGACTGTGTAACAGTCTGGACCATCGTTGGGGGGACTGTGTAACAGTCTGGACCATCGTTGGGGGGACTGTGTAACAGTCTGGCTGGGCCTTGGGTGGCGATGTGAGGACTGCTGTAACAACAGAAGTAGGGCTTAGACATTAGACTAAACCGTACCCAAGATATCGAGAAGACAATGGTGGTTTTAACTGTTCCTTTAACTCCCAATAAAACTCAAATGATCTAAATAAAGTAGCAATATATTTATTACTCACCCTATGACAAATAAACCTGTGGGTGGTGTTACATTCAAAGTCGTTCCACTTTCCATTATCTTTCAAAACTGCCACCACACAGCTGTGATCTTTGTGTTTGGTCGATCGGTCCTCCAGTCGCTGTGAGGAGTTGCTCCATCCGACCGCCTCCAGGGGTCTGAGGCGGCCCCCAGACGATCCCCACGGTGGCCTCAGCCACACTGAGCGGCTCCAGGGGTCTGAGGCGGCCTCCAGACGATCCCCACGGCGGCCTCAGCCACACTGAGCGGCTCCAGGGGTCTGAGGCGGCCTCAGCCACACTGAGCGCCTCCAGGGGTCTGAGGCGGCCTCCAGACGATCCCCACGGCGGCCTCAGCCACACTGAGCGCCTCCAGGGGTCTGAGGCGGCCTCAGCCACACTGAGCGCCTCCAGGGGTCTGAGGCGGCCTCCAGACGATCCCCACGGCGGCCTCAGCCACACTGAGCGCCTCCAGGGGTCTGAGGTGGCCTCAGCCACACTGAGCGCCTCCAGGGGTCTGAGGCGGCCTCCAGACGATCCCCATGGCGGCCTCTGCCACACTGAGCGCCTCCAGGGGTCTGAGGCGGCCTCCAGACGATCCCCATGGCGGCCTCAGCCACACTGAGCGCCTCCAGGGGTCTGAGGCGGCCTCAGCCACACTGAGCGCCTCCAGGGGTCTGAGGCGGCCTCAGCCACACTGAGCGCCTCCAGGGGTCTGAGGCGGCCTCAGCCACACTGAGCGCCTCCAGGGGTCTGAGGCGGCCTCCAGACGATCCCCATGGCGGCCTCAGCCACACTGAGCGCCTCCAGGGGTCTGAGGCGGCCTCCAGACGATCCCCATGGCGGCCTCAGCCACACTGAGCGCCTCCAGGGGTCTGAGGCGGCCTCAGCCACACTGAGCGCCTCCAGGGGTCTGAGGCGGCCTCCAGACGATCCCCATGGCGGCCTCAACCACACTGAGCGCCTCCTGGGGTCTGAGTAACAATAATAATAATAATAATAATAATAATAAATACTAAATATAATAACCCTAACCCTAGTGTAGGTGGTACACTGCCTATTTACATATAAGGTCATTTTTGCTAATAATGACTTTACTCACATCACAAACAAAACCTCTTTTAGTATTATGCACTCTCATCGCTGCACAACTTCCTGCAGTGGTAAACGTCAGTACTGTGTTGGTGATCTGCAACATGGAGTCCTATACAGCAAACTAATCATCTGATGAATGACCAACTGTAGTGAAGTTCTTTATTATAAATTATATTATATATTATAAATATTAACAAAGTGAAAGTCTGCAGAGCTAAATTCAAAGGAACAAAAACCTGTGACAGTATAATAAAAATATAAATTGTATAATTACATTTAGTACACCACAGTTATAATAGATTACATTAAATTACAATAGATATGTGAAAATGTAATGAGTAATGAACATTACATTACTTACTTACTTATAACATTACTATAAGACACTAGAATAGACATATGAACCTGAGATGAAAAATAAAATGTCCATTATAATTCCTTTCATCATGATGAATCTGTCTTAAATAAAAAATACCGTGAAACTAAGTAGACAATAAGTTAACAGCAACACCTTAGACCCCTCCACATGTAGACCTGGACCTGGGTCAGGGTCTGAGTGACACAAAGGAAGCACACAGGTGACACCGGCGTCTAGGAATGTCACCTCACCTGTTTGCAAGCTAATAGGCAAACACACACTTAGTACACACTGGCTTGATTCCTTAAGATGAATCGTGTGATAATCATGTGATAATCATGTGATAACAGTGTGATAATCATGTGATAATCATGTGATAACAGTGTGATAATCATGTGATAACAGTGTGATAATCATGTGATAACAGTGTGATAACAGTGTGATAATCATGTGATAACAGTGTGATAATCATGTGATAATCATGTGATAACAGTGTGATAATCATGTGATAACAGTGTGATAATCATGTGATAACAGTGTGATAACAGTGTGATAATCATGTGATAATCATGTGATAACAGTGTGATAATCATGTGATAACAGTGTGATAATCATGTGATAATCATGTGATAACAGTGTGATAACAGTGTGATAATCATGTGATAACAGTGTGATAATCATGTGATAATCATGTGATAACAGTGTGATAACAGTGTGATAATCATGTGATAACAGTGTGATAATCATGTGATAATCATGTGATAACAGTGTGATAATCATGTGATAATCATGTGATAACAGTGTGATAATCATGTGATAACAGTGTGATAACAGTGTGATAATCGTGTGATAACAGTGTGATAATCATGTGATAACAGTGTGATACTCATGTGATAACAGTGTGATAACAGTGTGATAATCATGTGATAATCATGTGATAACAGTGTGATAACAGTGTGATAACAGTGTGATAATCATGTGATAATCATGTGATAACAGTGTGATAACAGTGTGATAACAGTGTGATAATCATGTGATAATCATGTGATAACAGTGTGATAACAGTGTGATAACAGTGTGCCATGTCAAAGACAGTCATGGGTCATATGTCTCCATAGCTTATTAATATGAAATACATGCTTAGGCCTATAAACACCAAATGAGAGAAATTGTTTGTAACAGTAGAAAGTATTCAGGAAGTGTATATATATATATATATATATATATATATATACAGTGAGTTTATATTTAGTTTAGTGATGTGGAGTTAGGGTTAACCACATTTATTGTACATAGGTTTGTGTACAATGCCACTACTGTACACAGAGCCGTTTGTTTAATGGGTTCTTGTCATTCACTTCCTTCAATAAAATCCAAGAGTGGTACGTTGAGCAAAGAGATGAAGGAAACCCCAAACTATGTTAATTCCAGATGTGTAACCTGGGCTGCCTGGCTACGCGTTACACTTTGCACTATGTTAATTCCAGATGTGTAACCTGGGCTGCCTGGCTACGCGTTACACTTTGCACTATGTTAATTCCAGATGTGTAACCTGGGCTGCCTGGCTACGCGTTACACTTTGCACTATGTTAACTCCAGATGTGTAACCTGGGCTGCCTGGCTACGCGTTACACTTTGCACTATGTTAATTCCAGATGTGTAACCTGGGCTGCCTGACTACGCGTTACACTTTGCACTATGTTAATTCCAGATGTGTAACCTCGGCTGCCTGACTGCGCGTTACACTTTGCACTATGTTAATTCCAGATGTGTAACCTGGGCTGCCTGGCTACGCGTTACACTTTGCACTATGTTAATTCCAGATGTGTAACCTGGGCTGCCTGACTACGCGTTACACTTTGCACTTTGTTAATTCCAGATGTGTAACCTGGGCTGCCTGGCTACGCGTTACACTTTGCACTTTGTTAATTCCAGATGTGTAACCTGGGCTGCCTGACTACGCGTTACACTTTGCACTATGTTGATTCCAGATGTGTAACCTGGGCTGCCTGACTACGCGTTACACTTTGCACTATGTTAATTCCAGATGTGTAACCTGGGCTGCCTGACTACGCGTTACACTTTGCACTATGTTAATTCCAGATGTGTAACCTGGGCTGCCTGGCTACGCATTACACTTTGCACTATGTTAATTCCAGATGTGTAACCTGGGCTGCCTGACTACGCGTTACACTTTGCACTATGTTAATTCCAGATGTGTAACCTGGGCTGCCTGGCTACGCGTTACACTTTGCACTTTGTTAATTCCAGATGTGTAACCTGGGCTGCCTGGCTACGCGTTACACTTTGCACTTTGTTAATTCCAGATGTGTAACCTGGGCTGCCTGGCTACGCGTTACACTTTGCACTTTGTTAATTCCAGATGTGTAACCTGGGCTGCCTGACTACGCGTTACACTTTGCACTATGTTAATTCCAGATGTGTAACCTGGGCTGCCTGGCTACGCGTTACACTTTGCACTATGTTAATTCCAGATGTGTAACCTGGGCTGCCTGACTACGCGTTACACTTTGCACTATGTTAATTCCAGATGTGTAACCTCGGCTGCCTGACTACGCGTTACACTTTGCACTATGTTAATTCCAGATGTGTAACCTCGGCTGCCTGACTACGCGTTACACTTTGCACTATGTTAATTCCAGATGTGTAACCTGGGCTGCCTGGCTACGCGTTACACTTTGCACTATGTTAATTCCAGATGTGTAACCTCGGCTGCCTGACTACGCGTTACACTTTGCACTATGTTAATTCCAGATGTGTAACCTGGGCTGCCTGACTACGCATTACACTTTGCACTATGTTAATTCCAGATGTGTAACCTGGGCTGCCTGACTACGCATTACACTTTGCACTATGTTAATTCCAGATGTGTAACCTGGGCTGCCTGACTACGCGTTACACTTTGCACTATGTTAATTCCAGATGTGTAACCTCGGCTGCCTGACTACGCGTTACACTTTGCACTATGTTAATTCCAGATGTGTAACCTCGGCTGCCTGACTACGCATTACACTTTGCACTATGTTAATTCCAGATGTGTAACCTGGGCTGCCTGACTACGCGTTACACTTTGCACTATGTTAATTCCAGATGTGTAACCTGGGCTGCCTGACTACGCGTTACACTTTGCACTATGTTAATTCCAGATGTGTAACCTGGGCTGCCTGACTACGCGTTACACTTTGCACTATGTTAATTCCAGATGTGTAACCTGGGCTGCCTGGCTACGCGTTACACTTTGCACTATGTTAATTCCAGATGTGTAACCTCGGCTGCCTGACTACGCGTTACACTTTGCACTATGTTAATTCCAGATGTGTAACCTGGGCTGCCTGGCTACGCGTTACACTTTGCACTATGTTAATTCCAGATGTGTAACCTGGGCTGCCTGACTACGCGTTACACTTTGCACTATGTTAATTCCAGATGTGTAACCTGGGCTGCCTGACTACGCGTTACACTTTGCACTTTGTTAATTCCAGATGTGTAACCTGGGCTGCCTGACTACGCGTTACACTTTGCATCAGCAGCTGATGTGAGAAAACAAATACACCAAATGCAGAAACCTCACATCTGCTGGGGACCACAGTGTGCTGCACAGGCTGCTGGGAGGGAGCATATATATATATATATATATATATATATATATATATATATATTGGTCTGGTTATACAGTGAGTGTATATTTAGTTTAGTATTATGTGTACAACTCTTTGTAAATGATGATCATTTGTATTTCAATATTTTCCCTCCTCACCTCTCCACTGTGATAAACAGTTTATATTTTGCTGAAATTTGAATTGTAACATTGACTATGGTATGGAATAGGCTTAACTGTTTTACATTATACTTTATAATGTATACTGTTTTACATTATACTTTATAGTGTATACTGTTTTACATTATACTTTATAGTGTATACTGTTTTACATTATACTTTATAGTGTATACTGTTTTACATTATACTTTATAGTGTATACTGTTTTACATTATACTTTATAGTGTATACTG
>JAOPHQ010000714.1:0-44865 GCA_030340625.1 Merluccius polli
ACTAGAGTAGGGGTGCTAACCCCGGTGTCTCCATCACTAGAGTAGGGTGCTAACCCCGGTGTCTCCATCACTAGAGTAGGGTGCTAACCCCGGTGTCTCCATCACTAGAGTAGGGTGCTAACCCCGGTGTCTCCATCACTAGAGTAGGGTGCTAACCCCGGTGTCTCCATCACTAGAGTAGGGGTGCTAACCCCGGTGTCTCCATCACTAGAGTAGGGTGCTAACCCCGGTGTCTCCATCACTAGAGTAGGGTGCTAACCCCGGTGTCTCCATCACTAGAGTAGGGTGCTAACCCCGGTGTCTCCATCACTAGAGTAGGGTGCTAACCCCGGTGTCTCCATCACTAGAGTAGGGTGCTAACCCCGGTGTCTCCATCACTAGAGTAGGGTGCTAACCCCGGTGTCTCCATCACTAGAGTAGGGGTGCTAACCCCGGTGTCTCCATCACTAGAGTAGGGGTGCTAACCCCGGTGTCTCCATCACTAGAGTAGGGTGCTAACCCCGGTGTCTCCATCACTAGAGTAGGGGTGCTAACCCCGGTGTCTCCATCACTAGAGTAGGGGTGCTAACCCCGGTGTCTCCATCACTAGAGTAGGGTGCTAACCCCGGTGTCTCCATCACTAGAGTAGGGTGCTAACCCCGGTGTCTCCATCACTAGAGTAGGGTGCTAACCCCGGTCTCCCGGCTCTTGTACCAACATGGCCACCTAATCCTCCCCTGGTCTCTGATTGGTCAGTTCCTCACCTCTCCGCTGTGCAGTGTGTGGTGAGCGTTGCGGCGCATACTGTCTGCCTGCAGCACCCAAGTGGAGCTGCACTCTGGTAGCGGATGAGTGTCATATCCCACACACACACACACACACACACACACACACACACACACTATGTAAGCGCTTTGAGTGACCTCCAATAAAGCGCTATATAAATCCAATCAATTATTATTATTATGATGATGATGATGATGATGGTTGTGGTGATGATGATGATGATGATGATGATGAGCGGTGCTGATGATGATGATGATGATGGTGGTGGTGATGATGATGATGATGATGATGGTTATGATGATGATGATGATGATGATGATGATGATGATGATGATGATGATGAAGGCGGTGTATAAACAGTCCAAGCGGTTGGATGTGAAGCCACCGGACCGGTGTACCGGATGAGACCACTAGGTGTCCACTTGAGTCTTAAGTCCTGGACCCTGTGGTCCACTAGAGAAGGAGGAGAGAGGATAGTGATCAACTATCCACCACTCAGTGACACATGGGGGTTTTATTTCCTATCCCCATCCACTAAACATCACATCATGTTCATCACCTGTCCTCCTGCTGATCACTAACACAATACAAGTTGGATCTGGGAGACTTTTGGACCGGTCTCTTCAGGACAAATGCCGGTTCAGTCGGTTTGCATCACATCAGACCGGTTTAGGCCGGTGCACCGGACCGGACCGGAAAACCGGGAATGGACCTTCAGCCCCTAATCATGTCTTGTTCTCCCCTCAGATGCCTGTGGACTCACACTGGACCCAAACACAGCCCACAGAGAACTCTCTCTGTCTGAGGACCACAGGAAGGTGATGGAGGCTGAAGAGGATCAGTCTCATCCTGACCACCCAGAGAGATTTGACTCCCAGTACCACCAGGTGTTGTGTAGAGAGGGTCTGACTGGCCGCTGTTACTGGGAGGTGGAGAGGAGAGGAGAGGTTGATATAGGAGTGACATACAGAGGAATCACAAGGAGAGGAGGGGGTAAAGACAGCGCGCTTGGATTGAACAACAAGTCCTGGAGACTTTATTGTTATGATGGTGGTTACATTGTCTGTTACAACGGTAGTAGAACATCCATCCCCCTCCCCCCCCCTGTCTCCACCAGAGTAGGAGTGTTTGTGGACCGGCCTGCTGGCTCTCTGTCCTTCTACAGAGTGTCCCCAGGTGTAGGAGGGTCCTCACACACACTGACACACATCCACACCTTCTGGACCACATTCACCCAGGAGGACCTCCTCCCTGGGTTTGGGTTCTGGTCTGGTTCTGGTTCCTCAGTGTCTCTGTGTGAGTTGTAGTTTATGATCATCTCACCGCCAAACATCACGAGCAGAAATTATGTCACACACAACTAACACATCCATTAATTAAAATATATATAATATATAATCAGTTAATATATATAATATATAATCAGGTTATGATATATATATATATATATATATATATATATATATATATATATATATATATATATATATATATATATGTAATATTTGTGACATGAATAAAGGGACATATCTAGACTGAGGCTGTTGTTACCATGGTGATGTAGTACTGTAGTAAAGACAGGTCATAATGACCAGTGGGTTACTAGGATGGACTTTAAACTTTAAACCAGACAAACTATCCAAGTAGGAATAGAGAATCCATCTGTATTGATTACCTATTGTTGATGATCGGTTCATTATTGTATTGATTACCTATTGTTGATGATCGGTTCATTACTGTATTGATTACCTATTGTTGATGATCGGTTCATTATTGTATTGATTATCTATTGTTGATGATCGGTTCATTACTGTATTGATTACCTATTGTTGATGATCGGTTCATTACTGTATTGATTACCTATTGTTGATGATCGGTTCATTACTGTATTGATTACCTATTGTTGATGATCGGTTCATTACTGTATTGATTACCTATTGTTGATGATCGGTTCATTACTGTATTGATTACCTATTGTTGATGATCGGTTCATTACTGTATTGATTACCTATTGTTGATGATCGGTTCATTATTGTATTGATTATCTATTGTTGATGATCGGTTCATTATTGTATTGATTACCTATTGTTGATGATCGGTTCATTACTGTATTGATTACCTATTGTTGATGATCGGTTCATTACTGTATTGATTACCTATTATTGATGATCGGTTCATTATTGTATTGATTACCTATTGTTGATGATCGGTTCATTACTGTATTGATTACCTATTGTTGATGATCGGTTCATTACTGTATTGATTATCTATTGTTGATGATCGGTTCATTACTGTATTGATTACCTATTGTTGATGATCGGTTCATTATTGTATTGATTACCTATTGTTGATGATCGGTTCATTATTGTATTGATTACCTATTGTTGATGATCGGTTCATTACTGTATTGATTACCTATTGTTGATGATCGGTTCATTACTGTATTGATTACCTATTGTTGATGATCGGTTCATTATTGTATTGATTACCTATTGTTGATGATCGGTTCAATATTGTATTGATTACCTATTGTTGATGATCGGTTCATTATTGTATTGATTACCGCGTGGCAGTCGCGTCTCAGCCTATCAGAGAAATGAATATTCATGAGCAAGCTACAACCTTTGCCTTTATCAAATCTATTGATTTATTTTTCCCCATGAGAGGAAGTGACTTTAAGATCTTCCATAAAGTTAACTAAGCAGCTTTCACAAAGATTGAGTTTCTAATTTGAAATGTATTTTAAATAATAAAAAGTACTCCAATATGTTTGATATTGTGGCCAACGTTTGTGTCCACCTAACATGTGAGCTGATTGAAAGCAGATGAATATTATATCCATGAATGCGGTGTGTGGAGAAGCTGCTGGTGTTCGTGTTGTGAAGGATGTAAAGTGAATATTGATCCGTGTGTTGGGAACACGGCAGCACAACACGGTCAGGTGTTAAAGAGATGTGCACCTGTTGAGGTTTGGAACGTCTGCTACTGTGTTAGTGAGTCCTGGTGGTTATTGTGTGCATGGAAGGACTGCTGTTGTGTTGTGTTGGCTCATAAAGCATCATGGGAAGAAACCAGCGGGTCCAACTGGACAGAGACATGAAGCAGGTAGGGGTTAGACAGTACAGAGACATGTGATGAAGCAGGTAGGGGTTAGACAGTACAGATACATGTGATGAAGGAGCAGGTAGGGGTTAGACAGTACAGATACATGTGATGAAGGAGCAGGTAGGGGTTAGACAGTACAGAGACATGTGATGAAGGAGCAGGTAGGGGTTAGACAGTACAGAGACGTGATGGAGCAGGTAGGGGTTAGACAGTACAGAGACTGGTCGTTAAGGAGCAGGTAGGGGTTAGACAGTACAGAGACTGGTCGTTAAGGAGCAGGTAGGGGTTAGACAGTACAGAGACATGTGATGAAGGAGCAGGTAGGGGTTAGACAGTACAGAGACGTGATGGAACAGGTAGGGGTTAGACAGTACAGATACACGTGATGGAGCAGGTAGGGGTTAGACAGTACAGAAACATGTGATGAAGGAGCAGGTAGGGGTTAGACAGTACAGATACACGTGATGGAGCAGGTAGGGGTTAGACAGTACAGAGACATGTGATGAAGGAGCAGGTAGGGGTTAGACAGTACAGATACATGTGATGGAGCAGGTAGGGGTTAGACAGTACAGAGACATGTGATGAAGGAGCAGGTAGGGGTTAGACAGTACAGATACATGTGATGAAGGAGCAGGTAGGGGTTAGACAGTACAGAGACATGTGATGAAGGAGCAGGTAGGGGTTAGACAGTACAGAGACAGGTCGTTAAGGAGCAGGTAGGGGTTAGACAGTACAGATACATGTGATGAAGTAGCAGGTAGGGGTTAGACAGTACAGATACATGTGATGAAGGAGCAGGTAGGGGTTAGACAGTACAGATACATGTGATGAAGGAGCAGGTAGGGGTTAGACAGTACAGAGACATGTGATGAAGGAGCAGGTAGGGGTTAGACAGTACAGATACATGTGATGAAGGAGCAGGTAGGGGTTAGACAGTACAGAGACATGTGATGAAGGAGCAGGTAGGGGTTAGACAGTACAGAGACGTGATGGAACAGGTAGGGGTTAGACAGTACAGATACACGTGATGGAGCAGGTAGGGGTTAGACAGTACAGAAACATGTGATGAAGGAGCAGGTAGGGGTTAGACAGTACAGATACACGTGATGGAGCAGGTAGGGGTTAGACAGTACAGAGACATGTGATGAAGGAGCAGGTAGGGGTTAGACAGTACAGATACACGTGATGGAGCAGGTAGGGGTTAGACAGTACAGAGACATGTGATGAAGGAGCAGGTAGGGGTTAGACAGTACAGATACATGTGATGAAGGAGCAGGTAGGGGTTAGACAGTACAGAGACATGTGATGAAGGAGCAGGTAGGGGTTAGACAGTACAGAGACATGTGATGAAGGAGCAGGTAGGGGTTAGACAGTACAGAGACGTGATGGAGCAGGTAGGGGTTAGACAGTACAGAGACAGGTCGTTAAGGAGCAGGTAGGGGTTAGACAGTACAGATACATGTGATGAAGGAGCAGGTAGGGGTTAGACAGTACAGATACATGTGATGAAGGAGCAGGTAGGGGTTAGACAGTACAGATACATGTGATGAAGGAGCAGGTAGGGGTTAGACAGTACAGAGACATGTGATGAAGGAGCAGGTAGGGGTTAGACAGTATAGAGACATGTGATGAAGGAGCAGGTAGGGGTTAGACAGTACAGAGACATGTGATGAAGGAGCAGGTAGGGGTTAGACAGTACAGAGACATGTGATGAAGGAGCAGGTAGGGGTTAGACAGTACAGAGACATGTGATGAAGGAGCAGGTAGGGGTTAGACAGTACAGAGACATGTGATGAAGGAGCAGGTAGGGGTTAGACAGTACAGAGACATGTGATGAAGGAGCAGGTAGGGGTTAGACAGTACAGATACATGTGATGAAGGAGCAGGTAGGGGTTAGACAGTACAGATACATGTGATGAAGGAGCAGGTAGGGGTTAGACAGTACAGACATGTGATGAAGGAGCAGGTAGGGGTTAGACAGTACAGATACATGTGAAGAAGGAGCAGGTAGGGGTTAGACAGTACAGAGACATGTGATGAAGGAGCAGGTAGGGGTTAGACAGTACAGATACATGTGATGAAGGAGCAGGTAGGGGTTAGACAGTACAGAGACGACAGACCAAAGCCCGCCTTGAGACCATTGAGAGAGACTAGTAAGAGATTGTTCAGCAGAGTATACAGATAAATACATATATACAGCCTAGATAGAGAGACAGATAGAGAGACAGATAGAGAGACAGATAGAGAGACAGATAGAGAGACAGATAGATAGACAGAGAGAGAGACAGATAGAGAGACAGAGAGAGAGACAGATAGAGAGACAGAGAGAGAGACAGATAGAGAGACAGATAGAGAGACAGCATAGATAGACAGATAGAGAGACAGATAGAGAGACAGAGAGAGAGACAGAGAGAGAGACAGATAGAGAGACAGATAGAGAGACAGCATAGAACGATAGATAGAGAGACAGATAGAGAGACAGATAGAGAGACAGAGAGAGAGAGAGACAGAGAGAGAGACAGATAGAGAGACAGATAGAGAGACAGCATAGAACGATAGATAGAGAGACAGATAGAGAGACAGATAGAGAGACAGATAGAGAGACAGAGAGAGAGACAGATAGAGAGACAGATAGAGCGACAGATAGAGAGACAGATAGAGAGACAGATAGAGAGACAGCATAGAACGATAGATAGAGAGACAGATAGAGAGACAGATAGAGCGACAAATAGAGAGACAGATAGAGAGACAGATAGAGCGACAGATAGAGAGACAGATAGAGAGACAGATAGAGAGACAGATAGAGAGACAGATAGAGCGACAGCATAGAGAGACAGATAGAGAGACAGATAGAGAGACAGATAGAGAGACAGAGAGACAGATAGAGAGACAGATAGAGCGACAGATAGAGAGACAGATAGATAGACAGATAGAGAGACAGATAGAGAGACAGATAGATAGACAGAGAGAGAGACAGATAGAGAGACAGATAGAGAGACAGATAGAGCGACAGATAGAGAGACAGATAGATAGACAGATAGAGAGACAGATAGAGAGACAGACAGAGAGACAGATAGAGAGACAGATAGAGAGACAGATAGAGAGACAGATAGATAGATACATAGAGAGAGACAGAGAGAGAGACAGATAGAGAGACAGATAGAGAGACAGATAGAGAGACAGAGAGAGACAGATAGATAGATACATAGAGAGAGACAGAGAGAGAGACAGATAGAGAGACAGATAGAGAGACAGATAGAGACAGCATAGAGAGACAGATAGAGAGACAGATAGAGACAGATAGAGAGACAGAGAGAGAGACAGATAGAGAGACAGCATAGAACGATAGATAGAGAGACAGATAGAGAGACAGATAGAGAGACAGATAGAGAGACAGAGAGAGACAGATAGAGAGACAGATAGAGCGACAGATAGAGAGACAGATAGAGAGACAGCATAGAACGATAGATAGAGAGACAGATAGAGAGACAGATAGAGCGACAGATAGAGAGACAGATAGAGAGACAGATAGAGAGACAGATAGAGCGACAGCATAGAGAGACAGATAGAGAGACAGATAGAGAGACAGATAGAGAGACAGAGAGACATATAGAGAGACAGATAGAGCGACAGATAGAGAGACAGATAGATAGACAGATAGAGAGACAGATAGAGAGACAGATAGATAGACAGAGAGAGAGACAGATAGAGAGACAGATAGAGAGACAGATAGAGCGACAGATAGAGAGACAGATAGATAGACAGATAGAGAGACAGATAGAGAGACAGCATAGAGAGACAGATAGAGAGACAGATAGAGAGACAGATAGAGAGACAGATAGAGAGACAGAGAGAGAGACAGATAGAGAGACAGATAGAGAGACAGATAGATAGATACATAGAGAGAGACAGAGAGAGAGACAGATAGAGAGACAGATAGAGAGACAGATAGAGAGACAGATAGAGAGACAGATAGAGAGACAGAGAGAGAGACAGATAGATAGATACATAGAGAGAGACAGAGAGAGAGACAGATAGAGAGACAGATAGAGACAGCATAGAGAGACAGATAGAGAGACAGATAGAGACAGATAGAGAGACAGAGAGAGAGACAGATAGAGAGACAGATAGAGAGACAGCATAGATAGACAGATAGAGAGACAGATAGAGAGACAGAGAGAGAGACAGAGAGAGAGACAGATAGAGAGACAGATAGAGAGACAGCATAGAACGATAGATAGAGAGACAGATAGAGAGACAGATAGAGAGACAGAGAGAGAGACAGAGAGAGAGACAGATAGAGAGACAGATAGAGAGACAGCATAGAACGATAGATAGAGAGACAGATAGAGAGACAGATAGAGAGACAGATAGAGAGACAGAGAGAGAGACAGATAGAGAGACAGATAGAGCGACAGATAGAGAGACAGATAGAGAGACAGATAGAGAGACAGCATAGAACGATAGATAGAGAGACAGATAGAGAGACAGATAGAGCGACAGATAGAGAGACAGATAGAGAGACAGATAGAGCGACAGATAGAGAGACAGATAGAGAGACAGATAGAGAGACAGATAGAGCGACAGCATAGAGAGACAGATAGAGAGACAGATAGAGAGACAGATAGAGAGACAGAGAGACAGATAGAGAGACAGATAGAGCGACAGATAGAGAGACAGATAGATAGACAGATAGAGAGACAGATAGAGAGACAGATAGATAGACAGAGAGAGAGACAGATAGAGAGACAGATAGAGAGACAGATAGAGCGACAGATAGAGAGACAGATAGATAGACAG
This sequence comes from Merluccius polli, assembly GCA_030340625.1. Lineage (NCBI taxonomy): Eukaryota > Metazoa > Chordata > Actinopteri > Gadiformes > Merlucciidae > Merluccius > Merluccius polli. The sequence continues at coordinate 8,671 of JAOPHQ010000714.1, forward strand.
ATAGAGAGACAGATAGAGAGACAGATAGAGAGACAGATAGAGAGACAGAGAGAGAGACAGATAGAGAGACAGATAGAGAGACAGATAGAGAGACAGATAGATAGATACATAGAGAGAGACAGAGAGAGAGACATATAGAGAGACAGATAGAGAGACAGATAGAGAGACAGATAGAGAGACAGAGAGAGAGACAGATAGATAGATACATAGAGAGAGACAGAGAGAGAGACAGATAGAGAGACAGATAGAGAGACAGATAGAGACAGCATAGAGAGACAGATAGAGAGACAGATAGAGACAGATAGAGAGACAGAGAGAGAGACAGATAGAGAGACAGCATAGAACGATAGATAGAGAGACAGATAGAGAGACAGATAGAGAGACAGATAGAGAGACAGATAGAGAGACAGAGAGAGACAGATAGAGAGACAGATAGAGCGACAGATAGAGAGACAGATAGAGAGACAGATAGAGAGACAGCATAGAACGATAGATAGAGAGACAGATAGAGCGACAGATAGAGCGACAGATAGAGAGACAGATAGAGAGACAGATAGAGAGACAGATAGAGCGACAGCATAGAGAGACAGATAGAGAGACAGATAGAGAGACAGATAGAGAGACAGAGAGACAGATAGAGAGACAGATAGAGCGACAGATAGAGAGACAGATAGATAGACAGATAGAGAGACAGATAGAGAGACAGATAGATAGACAGAGAGAGAGACAGATAGAGAGACAGATAGAGAGACAGATAGAGCGACAGATAGAGAGACAGATAGATAGACAGATAGAGAGACAGATAGAGAGACAGCATAGAGAGACAGATAGAGAGACAGATAGAGAGACAGATAGAGAGACAGAGAGAGAGACAGATAGAGAGACAGATAGAGAGACAGATAGATAGATACATAGAGAGAGACAGAGAGAGAGACAGATAGAGAGACAGATAGAGAGACAGATAGAGAGACAGATAGAGAGACAGATAGAGAGACAGAGAGAGAGACAGATAGATAGATACATAGAGAGAGACAGAGAGAGAGACAGATAGAGAGACAGATAGAGACAGCATAGAGAGACAGATAGAGAGACAGATAGAGACAGATAGAGACAGAGAGAGAGACAGATAGAGAGACAGATAGAGAGACAGATAGAGAGACAGATAGAGCGACAGATAGAGCGACAGATAGAGAGACAGATAGATAGACAGATAGAGAGACAGATAGAGAGACAGATAGAGAGACAGCATAGAGAGACAGATAGAGAGACAGATAGAGCGCCAGATAGAGAGACAGAGAGAGAGACAGATAGAGCGACAGATAGAGAGACAGATAGATAGATACATAGAGAGAGACAGATAGAGAGACAGATAGAGAGACAGATAGAGAGACAGATAGAGACAGATAGAGAGACAGATAGAGAGACAGATAGAGAGACAGATAGAGAGACAGATAGAGACAGCATAGAGAGACAGATAGAGAGACAGATAGAGACAGATAGAGAGACAGAGAGAGAGACAGATAGAGACAGATAGAGAGACAGAGAGAGAGACAGATAGAGAGACAGATAGAGAGACAGATAGAGAGACAGATAGAGAGACAGATAGAGAGACAGAGAGAGAGACAGATAGAGAGACAGATAGATAGATACATAGAGAGAGACAGAGAGAGAGACAGATAGAGAGACAGATAGAGACAGATAGAGAGACAGATAGAGAGACAGAGAGAGAGACAGATAGAGAGACAGATAGAGCGACAGATAGAGCGACAGATAGAGAGACAGATAGAGAGACAGATAGAGAGACAGCATAGAGAGACAGATAGAGAGACAGATAGAGAGACAGATAGAGAGACAGATAGAGCGACAGATAGAGAGACAGATAGAGAGACATATAGAGAGACAGAGAGAGAGACAGAGAGAGAGACAGATAGAGAGACAGATAGAGAGACAGCATAGAGAGACAGATAGAGAGACAGCATAGAGAGACAGATAGAGAGACAGATAGAGAGACAGATAGTGAGACAGACAGCGAGACAGACATAGAGACCGATAGAGAAAGACAGAGAGACAGAGACAGATAGAGACAGACAGAGAGACAGATGGAGAGAGAGAGAGTCAGATAGAGTGACAGATAGAGAGACAGATAGAGAGACAGATAGAGAGACAGAGAGAGAGACAGATAGAGAGACAGATAGATAGATACATAGAGAGAGACAGAGAGAGAGACAGATAGAGAGACAGATAGAGACAGATAGAGAGACAGATAGAGAGACAGAGAGAGAGATAGATAGAGAGACAGATAGAGCGACAGATAGAGCGACAGATAGAGAGACAGATAGAGAGACAGATAGAGAGACAGCATAGAGAGACAGATAGAGAGACAGATAGAGAGACAGCATAGAGAGACAGATAGAGAGACAGATAGAGAGACAGATAGAGCGACAGATAGAGAGACAGATAGAGAGACAGATAGAGAGACAGAGAGAGAGACAGAGAGAGAGACAGATAGAGAGACAGATAGAGAGACAGCATAGAGAGACAGATAGAGAGACAGATAGAGAGACAGATAGAGCGACAGATAGAGAGACAGATAGAGAGACAGATAGAGAGACAGCATAGAGAGACAGATAGAGAGACAGATAGAGAGACAGATAGAGAGACAGATAGAGAGAGACAGCCACATAGCATAGCATAGATAGCTAGATAGATACCGGTATATGCCGGGCTACTGTGCTGGTGCGGTTGTAAGAAGTCCACCTAAAACAGCTCCATGTCTTCCCGAAGGACAAGGCAGCCCTTCCCAGTGGTTCACTGTGAAGGACAAGGCAGCCCTTCCCAGTGGTTCACTGTGAAGGACAAGGCAGCCCTTCCCAGTGGTTCACTGTGAAGGACAAGGCAGTCCTTCCCAGTGGTTCACTGTGAAGGTCAAGGCAGCCCTTCCCAGTGGTTCACTGTGAAGGACAAGGCAGCCCTTCCCAGTGGTTCACTGTGAAGGACAAGGCAGCCCTTCCCAGTGGTTCACTGTGAAGGTCAAGGCAGCCCTTCCCAGTGGTTCACTGTGAAGGACAAGGCAGCCCTTCCCAGTGGTTCACTGGGAAGGACAAGGCAGCCCTTCCCAGTGGTTCACTGGGAAGGACAAGGCAGCTCTTCCCAGTGGTTCACTGTGAAGGACAAGGCAGCCCTTCCCAGTGGTTCACTGTGAAGGACAAGGCAGCCCTTCCCAGTGCTTCACTGTGAAGGACAAGGCAGTCCTTCCCAGTGGTTCACTGTGAAGGTCAAGGCAGCCCTTCCCAGTGGTTCACTGTGAAGGACAAGGCAGCCCTTCCCAGTGGTTCACTGGGAAGGACAAGGCAGCCCTTCCCAGTGGTTCACTGGGAAGGACAAGGCAGCCCTTCCCAGTGGTTCACTGTGAAGGACAAGGCAGCCCTTCCCAGTGGTTCACTGTGAAGGACAAGGCAGCCCTTCCCAGTGGTTCACTGCGAAGGACAAGGCAGCCCTTCCCAGTGGTTCACTGCGAAGGACAAGGCAGCCCTTCCCAGTGGTTCACTGTGAAGGACAAGGCAGCCCTTCCCAGTGGTTCACTGGGAAGGACAAGGCAGCCCTTCCCAGTGGTTCACTGTGAAGGACAAGGCAGCCCTTCCCAGTGGTTCACTGTGAAGGACAAGGCAGCCCTTCACAGTGGTTCACTGTGAAGGACAAGGCAGCCCTTCCCAGTGGTTCACTGTGAAGGACAAGGCAGCCCTTCCCAGTGGTTCACTGTGAAGGACAAGGCAGCCCTTCCCAGTGGTTCACTGCGAAGGACAAGGCAGCCCTTCCCAGTGGTTCACTGCGAAGGACAAGGCAGCCCTTCCCAGTGGTTCACTGTGAAGGACAAGGCAGCCCTTCCCAGTGGTTCACTGGGAAGGACAAGGCAGCCCTTCCCAGTGGTTCACTGTGAAGGACAAGGCAGCCCTTCCCAGTGGTTCACTGTGAAGGACAAGGCAGCCCTTCACAGTGGTTCACTGTGAAGGACAAGGCAGCCCTTCCCAGTGGTTCACTGTGAAGGACAAGGCAGCCCTTCCCAGTGGTTCACTGTGAAGGACAAGGCAGCCCTTCCCAGTGGTTCACTGTGTCCCAGTTAGAGGAGCGGAGTTCCACCGGATCACTCGGAGCGACTTCTGCCGTTAGCGACTTGTCGCTGTTTTAAAGTCTCCACACGCTACGCTACGTTTAGCATTAGCAGTTAGCGACGGCTTCTCCCTCTTCCTCTGCTCCTCTGTCTGCTCAGTGTGTCACATGTTCACTTACTGGACCCACTGGACCCACTGGACCCGCTGGACCCGCTGGACCCACTGGACCCGCTAGACCCGCTGAGGAGCAGACTCTGGTTTTTGGCTCTTCTATAGTCAGAAAGGTGGAGTGAGTGGAGCCAGCGGAGTCAGATGTGTCCCTGGGGCCGAGCGCTGAATCCTAAACTGCTGACTGCAGACAAACGTAAATATCAGATTGTTATTCACGTCGGCGGTAGTGACTCCGATTACGCCAATCGGAGGTCACTAAAATTAATGTGGAATCGGTGTGTAGATACGCCAAAACCATGTGGGCCACCGTAGTTTCCTCCGGACCCCTGCCCATGTGACCAGTGACGTCATGTACAGCCGCATGGCGTCCTTCCACCGCTGGCTGTCCAGGTGGGGTCCAGCAAACCATGTGGGCTTCATTGATAACTGGCAGCCTTTTTGGGGAACACCTGGTTTGATTGGGAGAGACGGCATCCATCCCACGTTGGATGGAGCGGCTCTCTTATCCAGGAATATGATGCAGTTTATTTCTAAAACCTGACAGTCCAGAGTTGGGACCAGGAAGCAGAGTTGCTGTTTAACACACTTCTCTGCGCTTCCTCTAGTACAGTCCCCCACCCACCACCCCATAGAGACTGTGTCTGTCCCCCGACCGCCTACATTATGTAAAGAAATAAAAACAAGAGGCGTTAACCATGAAAACCTAATAACAATTAAAACCAACTCCTCAGTAGCACAAAATAAAAGAATGAAATGTGGACTGTTAAATATCAGGTCTCTGTCATCCAAAGCTGTTCTAGTGAATGAATTAATATCAGATTATGATATTGATTTGCTTTGTCTTACTGAGACCTGGTTGTCCCATGAGGATTATGTTAGCCTAAATGAATCCACCCCCCCCAGTCATATTAATACTCACATTCCCCGAGGCGCAGGCCGAGGAGGTGGAGTAGCAGCTATATATGACTCGGGGGTTTTAATGGACCCTAAACCAAAACTAAATTATAATTCATTTGAAAGCATTATTTTTAGTCTTTCTCACCCAAACTGGAAAACACTGGAGCCAGTCCTATTTGTTATAGTGTACCGCGCTCCTGGACCGGACTCTGATTTTATATCTGAATTCTCAGAGTTTCTATCAAGTTTAGTTCTTAAATCAGATAAAGTAATTATTGTAGGTGATTTTAATGTCCATGTGGATGTTACAAACGACAGCCTTAGTAACGCATTTACCTCATTAATACACTCAATGGGCTTCAGAGTGTAAATAAACCAACCCACTGTTTTAATCACACTCTGGACCGTTCTATCATATGGAGATTGAACATTTAATAGTGTAAGGAGCACTTATTATAAGTTGAAGTGAAGTGCTGCCTTTCTAAGGAACTTTTCAAAAGAGGAGAGAAATATGAAAAAACAGTGGTTTACTCAGAACCTATAGCCGGCATTTATTTGAACAATTATCAACAGTATGACCTTGGTTCATAATGTCAGTGTTTCACGTAGAAATGGAAAATAAAAAATAAAATAACCACAGAGCTCTGTTTCACCCCAAAATAATAAACCCAAAGTCCCTCTACCCGGGTAGTATGTCTTTTTCTAAAGTAGGTTGAGATCTCGCGCTTATCTGACTGACGAAATGAAGAGATGGAGAGTCGTAGCAGTTCGTGATGCAGGCAAGACGATCCTTCCCGCCCTCTGCTCTGCTGCCTCGGGTCCAATGGAGAATTTTCCAAAGGAACTCTCTCTCAAATCATGCATACAAAAAAAACCAACCGGAGAAAGGGAATGAAAGAAAATACATTCCTTGCTGTAGTTTCTATATTTCTCTGTTGTCCCTTACTTGGAAGTAAGTTTGATGGGAAAACTGGTAATTAGCTCTTAAATGCGAGTATTAACTTGCGTGTGGAACCTCTAATTCAGCTTCAGCCTACTAGCGTTCTGCTGTTCGCGGTTTCTGTGTCTTCTTCTCTAAGAAACGTGTTGCAGTTTTCCCGCAGCGCCACCACTGCCACCTACTGGACAAATGTGAATGCTATTTTTGAGTGGGTTACAATAGCTTTTCCCCATAATCCTCTCTATTCGAGCTTCATAATGTAAGATCTGAGCTCACAGGACAGCTTGAAATCCTTTTAAAGGACCATTAACACAGAATAGGCATTTTCACTGCCACAAAGGATTGCAGCTCCTTCCTTGTAACCTTATACATGTTCTGCCTCAAAATGACTTTAAATCACTGCACTATCAACATTTCAAAAGACAACCTTGTTGAATGTCTTGGTTAAAAGAATGGTCCTACCTTGTGGCCATAGAAATACCAATTTGGCAGAAAACATTTATTTTATACATATATATGTAACCCCCTTTACTCGTCTGCGTTGTGTTTTCCAATGAATGGCGAGGAGACGTGGAACCAGTTCGTCGTTTATTCGCCGCTGGCTCTGATCCTCTAACTGTCTCTTACTTATGAATAAAACAAAAATAATACAGAGCTGCAAGTTGTCTAAACGTGTACCTGTAGAGAAAGTACACTTTGGGATTCCGCAGCATATATATAATATGAGAGGGGGGATATTAGCTACCCACGTGTGATTTTAGACTTCGACGTAAAAGTTCTAATGCACAAAAATACTACACAACATACACAGGATATACTGGCAAAATAAATGCTTAACACTTTGAGACCATTGGTGTTGATTTAGAATGTTGAGCAATTGATTGTAATCTAATTATGTGGGAGATTTATCGACACACAACTTACCGCTGGCTCGTATCCTCCAACTGCAGTTCCTGTGTATGACCACTAGAGGTCAGCATTTACTAGAATGGAATAACTAACATGAGTGCAAGTGGAATAAACTAAATCATCACTGTTGCATATACATTCATACACACACACACACACACACACACACACACACACACACACACACACACACACACACACACACACACACACACACACACACACATACATACACATACATACAATCACTGCCGGTCCACCCTCCACTGCCCTTTCAGGTTAGATGCCCTGCATCCACAAACCCCACAGTGGACTCCCCTATCAGCATATATAAGCATATATTTAGGATAGTAGTATTCACACAAACACACACACACACACACACACACACACACACACACACACACACACATAGACAGTATATATATATATATATATATATATATATATATATATATATATATATATATATATATATATATATATATATATATATATAGGCAGTGGAGGGTGGACCGGCAGTGGAGGGGATGGTGGATGAGAATTTAATTGAGGGCCTGGTGGTGGCTCCACCCCACGTGAACCACACCTTCCAGACTAAACGTATAACACCTGTTCCACATTTCAAAGGTGTTTGTTATGGGAACCCGGCACTTTCCCTCTGTTTTGATTTTTCTGTCTTTTTTTTTTTTTTTTTTACAATAAATGTTAATTTTGGAATACAACTTTCAGTAACTGTATTTGGCCTTCAATCAATTTTTGGCAGGTGAAAATGCCTATTTTGTGTTGTAATGGTCCTTTAAAAGAATTTCAAGCTGTCCTGTGAGCTCAGATCTTATGAAGCTCATGAATGAGATCAAGTCATATTTAGGCAGAAATAACCTCTCAGTAACTATACTATGCCTTCAATCAGTTTTTGAGAGGTGAAAACTGATTGAAAACTGCAAAACATCCAAACATGGGAAGCAAATGCTATGTCTTTATTGAAAACCCGCCAATAACTCATCTTCATTACTGTCTAATTTCCAAAGACAGGGCTAAACAAAGTCATCAGACATACCAAGCACATAGACGTGTCTATCACGTAATTGCCATGTCTGATTTCACTACAAACTACACTTCTTTTGGCCACAGTTGTAATAATTACATAACAACAAACGTTAAACTTTGGAAGACACGTGCCTTCGCTATAATTACATTATAATACAGTTGTGTGTATCTGCATATTATGGCCGTTTAATCCTCCAGAGAAAAGCAGACCTTTTTGCGCTACCGCTCAACGGGCTGCTGTGCGCTCCCGCAGCCACAAATCAGATTCTGGCAGACAATCACTTTTTGGCACGACACCGGTGATGGTGGTGTTCCCCGGGCACAAACCTGTTAGAAACATCAAGGAGGAACTCCACAGGATTGCAGGTGGCGACTAATGTGGAAATCATATATTCTGTTATTTTAAATTATGAGAGTGGGGTCAGTATTAATTAGCTGTCATTTTGCAGGCCTTCCAAATGTGCTGGGGTGCGTTGATGGAACACAAATCCCCATTACTGCGCCTGCAGAAAACAAAGCGGACTATGTGAATAGGAAATCCTTTCACAGCATCAATGTCCAGGTATGTGACCTACCATCTTAAAAAATATGTACATGAATACATTACAACTAACTCAGGTCATTCTCTGCACTGTAAAGATCATATGTGATGCAGCTTACATTGTGACAAATGTTGAAGCCAACTGGCTCGGTGCATGACTCCCGGATCTACCGGGAGTGGCGTCTGAGCAACAGATTTGCCCGTGGTAAGGAAGCTAAAGCCTTGTACAAAGTTTGTTGTCTCCCTTTTTAGATGCACTCAAATGTGTCCTCGGTAATTACAGGAGAGTTTGATGGCTACCTGCTGGGGGATCGTGGCTATCCATGCCAGCCCTCTCTGTTGACCCCTTACCCTGACCCTGAGCCGGGGCCCCAACAACGTTTTAATGTGGCCCACTGCAGGACTAGAGCCCGGGTTGAGATGACCTTAGGGATACTCAAATCCCGGTTCCAGTGCCTGCAGAAGCTCAGGGTCACCCCAGAGAGGGCATGTGACATCATGGTGGCATGTGGTGTTCTCCATAATATTGCAATTATTAGAGGAGAGCAACTGCCGTACAAATCATTGACCCTGCGGATGAGCATCCCATCCCTGCCGACGTCCAGGATGGAAGGGCTGCAAGGGACCTCATCGCTCGAAATTACTTTTGATTATTTAGTGTATTTTCTGTTATACATTTCCAGGTTGTTCTCCTTATTTCTTTTATTCATTCATCCTTTACATAAAGAATGTTAATGTTTTAGGAACACAGATGTGTTCTTCCACAACATATAGAGACAGATATCCCTAAGTGCCAACCGTGTACCATGAAGCTCTGTCCTGTGGCCTTGGAAAGGCTCGCATACGTGATTGTGACAGTCTTTGATCGTAAATCCAAAACGTTAACTGCTATATGGGAGTACAGCTTCGGTCTTCAGAAACAAGCAAATTAAGGCATACCTGACTTGGTAAGAAGTGTGTGTGTATTAGAGAAATCAGTTCAGACTTGGACCCGAATGGGCTGTTCGAGAGGTTTTGGACAATTCAATGCATTGAATGACTTCCCGCTTGTGTTCTGTTAAATAAAAAGTTATTTACTCAGACACTTTTGGGAGTGGACCTCCATCGTTTCATCATCCACACCCCAGCATTCTGGCAGCCGAGAAGAATATACCACAATTACAAATAAAAAACATGACAAATTCACATGTGATTTGGTTCTTCTTTATTCCCTACAAGTACAAAAGCAACAGTCAGGATTTGTAATATATTTCCAACCACATATTCACCTGATTCACCAGGACAATGCACCCACCTCAACTGGCGTTGCAGTCAATTTCTAGATCGTTTTTTTAATCTTTCGATCCAGGTACACCATTTCCTTTTCCGTCTTTTTAAAATAGTTTTTAGGAGGTGCACCCGGTACAACTCCTTTACTGGTAACTGGGAAACATACGGATGACATTTAATTCCTACAGTTCTACAGATTTAACATGGTATTGACCGACAATCTCACTGTGTCAAGCTGTGCTGTGGAAGTTGACGGACCCTCCTGGTGATGCCCAGCCGTGTGCTGTTGAAGGACAAGAATGTGTTAGTTTGTCCATATGCTCATCACTTCAGTGTACATGTCAAACTCCACTCAAGAATGTAAATGAATATGAATGGGTAGAGCACTGCCAGTAGCTATACATAATATTAGGACACACTTCTGTAGGCCCCTCCGTATCTCTCCCTGTGGCAGCAGACAGAGTTTCCTCCTCCTCCTCCTCCTCCTCCTCCTCCTCCGTCTCCTCCTGTGATGCAGGAAAATAATCTGTTTCAGAATACTTTGAACTCCCATCTGAGGAGATCTGAGTATGGAATACTTACAGCTGCAGGGTTTACAGTTTGAGTCGGAGGCTGAAGGCAGATGACTCCATCCACAACTGTTGGGTCGGTGGATATATATATTTGTTAAAAAGTAGGCTACATATTTATATATTAGCTTTATTTTTTTTAAAGACATAAGTGTATACTTGCATCTGATGTAGGCACACAGGTCCTGGGGGGCGACAGGCTCAGATGAGCTTCCCCCCGGGACGCCTTCAGCCGCAGGGCGACCCCTGTTTTGGCTGAGGGCCAGCTCCTCAGACTCTGTCAGAGGTGGTGGAGGTGGAGGTGGTGGTGGCCCTCCACCCGTCTTTCGGGCCTCTGCCTTCTTTCTGTTGGCTGAGCAGAACTCAATGTTAGTTTTTAATTAGTATTTTAATGAGTGTTGGTGTAGGCTACAGCGTCACATTTTAAATGACTTCAATAGGTATAAAATATAAATGTGTTTGTATCAATCTACTAAGTGGAGTATTAAGTGAGAGGACGCTGAAAAACAACATTTTGTTAGGGGTTTAAATTACTATTTGAAGTAGCCACTGAATTAATATTTACTTTGTTTAATAGCCTAAGTCAGTTGAAACAAATACAATTAAAATTAAAGTGAGGTGCAATCATAGGCTAGCAAAATATGCCTTACCATTTTGAATGATGTTTTTATGTTTCATTTTTAGCTGCTGCCACGTCCGTTTTTCTCCTGTAGAATTGCACCTAAAAGAAAATCAGATTTCACTAGGCTACTACTTATAGGCCTATTCATAACTATAGGCTATGATACGATCTTACGGTTAAATGTTACGTCAATGGAACAGTACATTCAAACTTACGCGTTCACTCAGGCAGCGATGTTCTCCCTTGCGTCTCTCTCTCCTTCGCTGCTGCGGCGGTGTTGCATCAGCATCAGCACCTCCAGCTCCAGCGCGTTGAAATAAGTCGATGGTTTTGTTTCCGTTGTCATGGTGACTCGTGGTATCGGGGCTCCATTGATGATGGGTTTTATAGTGGTTGTGCGCTACTCGAGGTTAACAGAACTAACTCAGATCTGCTGTTCTGGAACCGAATACTCAGAGTATCCCATCTCAGAGTATGTCAACTCAGAGGTCAGGGTTAGACTCAGCGTTTGTTGAACCTGCTTTCTACCCCCCAGGTTGTTTAGTCTTTGTTTTAGTTGTTTGTGTTTTATTTGTTTAATTGACAAATTGTTTGGGTCAGACAAATGTTCTCTGAACATTCGCAATGACCTGCTGCTTAAATGGTTAAAGTGATAATTAAAAAGTACTTCAGCAATCTGCTGGGAAGGGATCTAATGCACAAGCTAGATTGTTTATGGACATTGGGAAGAATTGGGTTTACCTTGCAAATGCCAACACCTAATGCTGTTATGCTGTGTTGAACATTTTTATTTGTTAGCTTCATCCACCGCTGCGTCATAATTACAGCATCAACACCGCGTGGTGTCTCCATTACGCATACACAGGACTGCATGGATTGCTGTCATAGATATCTGTCTCTACTCCTCCACAGCCACCTATCCTATGGGCTGAACACAAGAATCAGAGGGATTTATCCCCACACACGGCATCCTGCAACAGGCCAGTAGGGAAGGCTGGTCAGCCTATGACGGGTAAGATCCCACCTTGAAACCTCGGGACAACCTAAAGCACAGTCACGATTACTCGGCCAAGTCACACTGACTCACTCGATCATAGAGTGATGAGAAGAGGAAACCATCCAAGGAGAAACCATTTGGGTTGAAAGGTGGAGGATAGATTCCAGACATGTCGGCTTAAGCAGTGAATATGTGGCAATAACTTGGACAGGTCATTTGTTTAAACTCTTAAGAGGAGGTATAAGGATTTGCGTTTTGTTTGTCGGTATAGTGCATGATTTGGTAAAATTGGTAACAGCGTGGTTTAAAAGCGGTTGATGGTAAACCCATACCATATCAAAATTTAGGTTTAGGATTTACTGGCTGCAATTTCTCTTTCTACTAGATTGGCTGTAGTTAAGGTCAAAGGGCATAGCACCTTAGGAGGGATACAGGCAGAAGGTCATTATTTAGTTAACTCAGTCTTAAACAAGGTGTTGGATAATCATAATCAGACATTGAAAGAGGTGCATGGCGCGGTGCGCATGGACATTGTGTTGCACCTACCTGGCTGTTACAAGGCTCATTAAAGATGCGCATGGTTTTCACCATGGCGCAAGGGGGGAGGTAATGAGGAAAATCAGAAAACAAGGAAGAAAATCAGAAAACAAGATTTAAAATCAGAAAACAAGATTTAAAATCAGAAAACAAGATTTTTGGTCACCATACTTGCAAACAATGATTGATCAGCTCAATGATTGTGAAGCATGTGCAGAAAACAACGAAAGAAAAACAATCACTACTCTAGTGGGACACATTCCCACACCCGAGGGACCATTTAGACATCAGCCGTTGCCGCTCCTTGGTTTTAGATATTGTATAGATATTTATATTGTTAATATTTTAATTAATTATTATACACCAATTACACCAAGTCGAATTCCTTGTATGAACAATCCTACTTGGCAATAAACTTGAATCAAAATTCAAATTCAAATTCAGGTCTTAGACTATGTTGATATGATCAAAAGTGTATATGGTAAAAGGTACATGCTAGTAGTCAATGACAGATTCAGCAATTGGGTAGAAACAGCCCAAATAAAAGATCAAAGTGTGACTATTGTAATCAAGTTTTTATCTAGAAAAGCCATGCCAAGGTGTGAAATTCAATTAGAAAATAGATCAGACAATAGATCAGCTTTCATTCTGAAAACTGTGAAAAGTGTGGTGCAGCAGTCACACATCAAACAGCGATTAGGTTGTGTCTACCATCCTCAGTCTCAAGGCAAGGTCGAAAGGAGTAATCAGACACTGAAGGGAAAGATTGGTGAAATATGTGCACGCAGTAAACTCAGCTAGAAGCCCTTCCACTAGCTTTACTACACTATGCGGTGCATCTGACCCACCGGCAAGGACCTGCGGAGACGTAAAAGGGAGTGTAAGAGAGCAGCCTTAGACTGACAGGAGGAAGAAGAGCATGGGTGGATTACTGCACGGGCACACCGGGCACATGCCCAGGGGCCCAAGGGCTCAGGGGGCCCTTGGACCCCCTGAGCCGCCCCACAAGTTACTAACAGTGGGGTCCAGGGCCCCACTGTTAGTAACTTTTAATGTTGCATTGTCGAGGCAATCAGTAGAGAAATACAACAATTCAAGCGAAAACATCAATAGTAGGCCTATTACTACTATAAATAAATTAATAAAAAGATCACTAGGGGGCACTATTTCAGTTTGTGAATTTGAGACCGGTCACGAAGAAGTCACTGTCATTTAAACATGGAGCAACGGCGAACTCTAAGTGGAGCGCTACGGCTTTTTCTGACTCTGCCCGTCAGTAATTGCGAAGGGGAGCGGTCATTCTCTCTTCTGTCCAGGATTAAAAATGAACTGAGGACGAAAATGTCACAAAAACGCCTCAAGGCACTTTCTCTCATGGCAATTGAGAGCGACCTTACCAATGCACTGGACTTTGATGATATCGTGGAGGATTTCGCACGGAACAGAGCCCGGAAAAAATGCATTGCATAGGTGAAATGCATTACTGTCAATTAATGTAAGGAACTGTTCGTATTGAGTTGCTTTAAGTCGTTTTTATTTGTGGTTGAAAGCGGTGCATTCGAAATTCGTTCAAATCGCCAAAAATTGCATAAATTATATATATTTTTTATCCTGTTTTGGTTAAATAAAGATGCATTTATTTGTAATAATTATTGTGAGGTTGCCTTTCCTGTGCTACAAATCCTGCTGAGTTGCAGGTATAGGCCAATGACTTATTATGGCCAATAAGTGTGTGTGTATTCTGGGTTCGTGTGTTTATGTTGGAAGGGGGGGGGGGGGCCTGCGGAGTCCACGTGCCCAGGGGCCCGATATGTCATAATCCGTCTATGAAGAAGAGTGGTACATTTTTACTTTATTAGCTTTGCTACAGGGATAGGAAAAGGACTCCACTAAAGAAAGTTGCTATTCAGCATATTTACATTTACATTTTTTTGTATATAATCATTTTATCTTGGTAGTATTAAAACCATAAATAACCCAGAAAACAAGATGGGGTGGCTTGGTGTAGTTGTATGTTTTGCTTTGATTGTTATAGCCCCTACAGTTGTGTGGAAACAATTCCACGACAGAGGATCTGCCACGACCAGAGCTTCCAGGGAACCTGACATGTTGGGAACAGACCCGGGGAGAAACAGAGTTCCAGAGCTGGAGAAAGAACCACCAAGGGGGGTGGAGCCAGGTGACCAGTTGTACCTGAGGTGTGAAGGACCATACAAGGTCACCAATGCGACACCAACCGTCATCGACGTGGAAGGGAGTTCCACCTGGTACCACCTCAACCACTGCACCAAAGCCGCTCAACCCAAGACGAGGGAGGACCACAAGGAGGAGCTGGGTGCAGGTGTACCCGGCACAGACCGACCACCCCAGGATCAGACCCAGCCCAGCCAGGAGCAGCAGCCTCATGACGATGCTGAGGCTGCGACAACAACCATCCAGATGGAAGGTGGACCCACCAGGGTCTAACCTAGTCTTGAGGAGGCTCACATGTGATCGTGCTGGTAACCTCTCCATGTGAGCCTGACCCCGAACTTATGGCTTTGGAAGAGTGCAGGGCCTGAAGATGGCGACGACAAACAGAAACAACAATGAATGCCCAAAACCCCCACATGCTTGCAGCCCACCAATACATGAAGATCATTTCACTCAACGATGAATTCCCAAAACCCCCACATGCTTGCAGCCCACCAATACATGAAGATCATTTCAATCATTCAAGATACATCCTCGCCCGGAAGGAGTTTTTTAAGTTTAAATTTGTTGATTTATACTGTGTGATTTTGGTTTGATTTAATACTGCGTGATTTTAATTTGATATGCATAAATTGAAGGGTACGACACTTAAAAAGTATTTCACATGTGGTAATCTTTTTATCCTAACATACTTACAGGTTGAGAGTCCTGACGAACTTAACAGGGTGAAAGCCCTGATTCAGAGATGGTTTTTCTGATGCCCAAATGTGATGCTGAAGGTTCATCTAGCAGTTCGACAAGTAGTCTCATTTGATTCTCCAGGGAGGGGGGAAATTATACTAAATTGGTAGTTTTTTTGGGACTTTGGAAGTCACAAAGGGGGGATATTTGGGAGAAATGTATAAATGTACCCTTACATTCAATGATAAAACATAATTATGGTCTTGCCATGATGCTATATGAGTCTGATAAGTGTGGGGAAATTTCCGAATTTTACATTTTATGGGCTCAGTTTTGCTGAGCCCAAGAGAAGGGGTACAATTTTTTCCAAATTTTTCATATTTTTTCCAAATTTTCATATGTGGTCTCAGTTTGGACCAAGAGAAGGATTAAAGGTATGGTTATATTTTATATCTACCATATGACCAAAAATTAGGGTCACATTAAAGGCCGTGGTGCAGGTTTAATTTTACAACACATTTGCGTATTTGCTTGTTGGTAATAAACATTTAAACTGTTATTAATTGTATTTGATGTTGTTGGGTATCACAAAACGTAATATAATACGAAAAAGTAGCTACTATTTTAGCAGTTTGGGATTGATTCTCATTTCCCCCACAATGCTTTGTATGACGTCACATCGGTGAGACGACAAACCAAAGCCCGCCTTGAGACCATTGAGAGAGACGAGTAGAGAGAGACTAGGAAGAGATTGTTCAGCAGATTATACAGATAAATAGATAAATACATATAGTAGTATATATTAGTTATACTATATATAGTTATATATATTATATTAGTATAGTATTTATCTATCAACAGTATGTGCAGTAGTTGATGTACTCGTCGCATTGCTGCTGGAAGGTGTACCGCCCCGTAGAGCGGTGCCGGCGTCTGTCTCACTGTCAGCGCTGCTCTGTTGTCTTCCGCTATCTTCTCCGTGAGCGACAGTACCTCGACCAATGGGATGAGCGTATTCTGTATCGTCATACTCGTGTGTGAATATGCTGTCAGCTCATTGGTCACAGGACAGGACCCGCGAACAACTTTACCGTAATGTCCATATAACGCCCTGTTGTTCATTCCCATTGGCATTTTACTATACGACTGTTTTGACTCTCACAGTAATACGGACAAAGTGCTGTTCAGCTCAATACGGGACGGCTGCTTTAGTTCCTACATACGGACGAGTCCGTGTTTCAAGGGACGGTTGGCATGGCAACCCTCAGCACTGCTGTCCATAGACCGCTGCAGCGCTCGTTGCTTTCTAAATGGTAGCAACTCACCTGGACACGTCACCAACATTGTGGGTCTTGCCACAATTAAAGAGAAATAAGAAGTAAAGGCTTCGCCGTTGCATGTTGTTATTGAGACTAAAATAGGTTTGTTTCGCCGATGTTTAGTAGGGGGGGGGGGGGGGGGGGGGGGAGTTAGCCCACGTTCAATGTGTTAAACAATAATGTCCGCCCGCCAGGGACGTCCCGACATCAAAACTGAAAATCACATTTATAGCAGCATAGCGCTACTGTGGGGGTGTATTAAATAATTTCAATAGCAGTATGTATTTTTCCGTGGTGCAGGTTTAGTTTTCTACCGGAGACGCCGTAGTTCAGCACGAGGCTGAGGCTTCCTCCCACACGTCTCCCTCACGTGACCTCATCGCCCAATTGTGTTCAAAAGAACCGTTGCTGCCAAAAACAACACAAACCGGACTTTAACACCATTTTGGAGACATTTCTAACTGTATATACATATCTTGAGTGCTTTGTGTACCCATTAATGGAAAGTGGTGTTTAACTGCACCACCTGCACCACCTGCACCTGCCTTTAACCTCGGTGCCTTTCTGCTGAAGTAAGACAGAGTCGTGAGCTCTGAGCAGAGCATGTGAGCATGGGGGAGCTCCTCAGGATGGGAATGAGTGCGTTGTTGGTGACGTGTGGAGTGGATGGTGAGGTCAGATGATGGTGGAGAACAGGCAGGATTGTCGCTGCACAGGTAAAGAATCTCTTAGATAAGACCCGGAGGGGACAGTCTGGCGCTGGAGACAGACACCACAACGACGAGAGGGGAAGACGGCAACAGCCCTTTATGACGTTTTCACTGGTGGTGTATATAACTTCCTGGGTCAGGGATAGGTGGTGCTCAGGGATAGGCGGTGCTCAGGGATAGGCGGTGCTCAGCCTTCGTGGACTGACACACACTTTGTTGTCTGTCATGGGAACGTAGTGGGACTCAGATATCTGTAAAACTCTGCACACTCTGCTGGTGTCAACAATACAACTGATTATTGAGTAAACTAAAACTTCTTCTATCGCTTCATTAGAGAACGCGTGAGGAAGAGTTTCAAGAGAAACGGCTTCTCACAACTCTATAGAACAACACAGTGAACCACAAGTAGAACATGACCTGCATAGGGCTGCATGGGGATAGCTGATTATCTGAACACAACTGCTCAGCTGACAGCTCATAGCTAACTGCTCAGCTGACAGTTCATAGCTAACTGTTCAGCTAACAGTTCATAGCTAACTGTTCAGCTAACAGTTCATAGCTAACTGCTCAGCTAACAGTTCATAGCTAACTGCTCAGCTAACAGTTCATAGCTAACTGTTCAGCTGACAGTTCATAGCTAACTGTTCAGCTAACAGTTCATAGCTAACTGCTCAGCTGACAGTTCATAGCTAACTGTTCAGCTAACAGTTCATAGCTAACTGCTCAGCTAACAGTTCATAGCTAACTGCTCAGCTAACAGTTCATAGCTAACTGTTCAGCTAACAGTTCATAGCTAACTGTTCAGCTAACAGTTCATAGCTAACTGCTCAGCTAACAGTTCATAGCTAACTGCTCAGCTAACAGTTCATAGCTAACTGTTCAGCTAACAGTTCATAGCTAACTGTTCAGCTAACAGTTCATAGCTAACTGTTCAGCTAACAGTTCATAGCTAACTGTTCAGCTAACAGTTCATAGCTAACTGCTCAGCTAACAGTTCATAGCTAACTGCTCAGCTAACAGTTCATAGCTAACTGTTCAGCTAACAGTTCATAGCTAACTGTTCAGCTAACAGTTCATAGCTAACTGTTCAGCTAACAGTTCATAGCTAACTGTTCAGCTAACAGTTCATAGCTAACTGCTCAGCTAACAGTTCATAGCTAACTGCTCAGCTAACAGTTCATAGCTAACGGCTCAGCTAACAGTTCATAGCTAACGGCTCAGCTAACAGTTCATAGCTAACTGTTCAGCTAACAGTTCATAGCTAACTGCTCAGCTAACAGTTCATAGCTAACGGCTCAGCTAACAGTTCATAGCTAACGGCTCAGCTAACAGTTCATAGCTAACGGCTCAGCTAACAGTTCATAGCTAACTGCTCAGCTAACAGTTCATAGCTAACGGCTCAGCTAACAGTTCATAGCTAACGGCTCAGCTAACAGGTCATAGCTAACGGCTCAGCTAACAGTTCATAGCTAACTGTTCGGCTAACAGTTCATAGCTAACTGTTCAGCTAACAGTTCATAGACAACTGTTCAGCTAACAGTTCATAGCTAACTGTTCAGCTAACAGTTCATAGCTAACTGCTCAGCTAACAGTTCATAGCTAACTGTTCAGCTAACCGTTCATAGCTAACTGTTCAGCTAACAGTTCATAGCTAACTGCTCAGCTAACAGTTCATAGCTAACTGCTCAGCTAACAGTTCATAGCTAACGGCTCAGCTAACAGTTCATAGCTAACTGTTCAGCTAATGGTTCATAGCTAACTGCTCAGCTAACAGTTCATAGCTAACGGCTCCGCCCCATTCTAAGTCAACGGACGGATGCAGTGGCCGCCAATGCTAACGGACCATTGGCTGCTGTGGCGGAGCCGTTGGGCGGCCATCTTGGAGTGGTGGGGGGGGAGGGGCAGGAGAAGACAACATGGACGCCGAGCTGCTGCTCAGCGGATTCCCGCTCGAATGAGCGGACGGCGGGAAATAGAAATCGCGGGATTACTTTTCACAAGTAAGATTTAACATTACCGCACTATTGGCCGTATTTAGTGGAAATAATATTACACTTTATCATAGCGACACGTATGATTAATTAAGGTGTGATTAATTAAATGCGCTGACAGTTCATTGCTCTATTAACCCTCTAGCATGCTAACCCGCTAGCATGCTATCCCGCTAGCATGCTATCTGCGCCTGCGCGGTAGAGCTCTCGACATTTTCAGGTGCGCCTTATTGCCGACTTTATGGTAAATACTTTGAGACAATTGGGAAAGTACTGCAGCGGGTGGAAACTTCCGTTTTTCAAAAATACAATCTGGGTATTAAATGTATTAAACGTTTATTAGAAAAAGATGAAGAATATTAAGATTTGATTTTTACGGAGCCCCTCTGGTGACATAGGTGGAAAAAAAACTATTCCGTGTCCACGACTGAATAACTTGTGGGAACGAGATCCTATTCCGCGGCCACGACTTGTTTACTGCGTGGGGACGAGATGATTATTAGGTGTCCACAAATGAATAACTTGTGGCCACGAGATGATTGAAGTCCAGGTGGACGGATCCCCGAGGTCAGCATGTTGTCTACGGGTGAGCTGAGCTCTTTGAGCAGCCGAATTAAGTGTCTCTTGCTCACAATGACTCCTAACCGCAAGGGACTGAAGGATATCACAATCATTCATCCCGAGATTAACATACAACTCAGATCAAACTTGCCCATGTCGGCTGAAGCTACTGATGCCAGAAAGTCAACAGTCTCACTGATGGTGTGACTGACATTTCTTGTGGTCACGTGTTATTATTAATTCGTGGCCAATTCGTCCCCACGCAGTAAACAAGTCGTGGCCGCGGAATAGGATCTCGTTCCCACAAGTTATTCATTCGTGGACACGGAATACTTTTGTTTGTCACCAGAGGGGCTCCGTAGATTAAAAAAAGAAAGAAACAAAAGTAAGAGTTGTGTGTGTGTCTCCCCCCCCTCTCTCTCTCCCCTCCTCTTCCTCTCTCTCCCCCTCCTCTTCCTCTCTCTCCCCCTCCTCTCTCTCTCTCTCTCCCCCTCCTCTTCCTCTCTCTCGTCGCTCCGTCGGCTCCTTCTTGTAACACGGAGGACATAAAGGTAGGCTTCCTACTATCTCTACACTTTACTATTGTTCTTCATATACACCTCTATGTCCTAATATTAAAGTACTAACATATTAATTAATATTAATTAATGAACTGAAACGTCCTTAATCCACTGAACAACAAAGACGGCTGACTTCCTCATACGTTTACGACTCGCTTATAACTCTCTCTTGGAGATTTTAACGCACACACGATAAACATCGAGGAAAGTATTTCATATGTATTTAAATAAAAACAACGCCCTAAACATATCCAATAGTTCGCCATCTGGTTCCGTTTTTTTACTTTCACTTTCACAGCCTTTCAACGCGGAAATAAAGTTCGTGTTGAGCAGACTTTCTACTTTTACTGTCTAATATTGTCCATATACTCTCTATGTGGACACTTAGAGGCCTTATATTACAGACTCCAACATTCAGCTGCTTTCTCTGGTTGTAAACACTAAACGTTGACTTCCTCACTCTTTAACCCTTTCAACTCTTTTACGTCCGTTAGTTTCCAACCTTTTAGAAATGCTGTTGAGTTTCTGTAGAGATGTGACTTCTGTCTTTTGGAGATCCCAGAGCCACATTACATTTATTATAGCGTCCTGTTATTACCAGGAAGCACTTCACTCTACACAGCCGTGTGTGTGTGTGTGTGTGTGTCCACTATAGTGTGTGTGTGTGTGTGTGTGTGTGTGTCCACTATAGTGTTAGTGTCCAGGTGTCCAGTCTACTATGGATGAGGAGACAGAGGAGGGGGGTCCTCCCTCTGAAACCACTCTGTCTGGGGAACATGGCCGCCACAGCAGAGCTAAGAGGAGGAAGAAGGAGAAGAGGTAAGAAGAGGATCTCTAACTGTGTGTGACTGTTGTCCATCTCAGAGCTCAGCAGTGATATATCATCACACTGTAGTGACTACATTTTAGGTTCGTGTTCCCCTCTTACTGTTACTAGAGGGATCTAGTGGGAGGGAACTGTCTATGAGACACGGGGGTCTAGGGGGACGGTTGAGGGTGTTGCACAGTTGTTCTACCCATGCACTGAGAGTGATTGTTCTGCTGTAGTTTTGGATTAAACTAAAGTTATCATTACGTTGCCTACGTCCTCCTTTTCCTCCGGCACTACACTGGTGACCCCGACGTTCGTTTTTGTTATTTATTTGTTTACAAAAAAAACCGCGCGAGCGAACACCGCAATTCTGCGACATGTCCGGCCGGGGAAGACGTTCGCAGCGGCAGACATCACCGTCTCCTGTCAGGGGGATGCGGGACGTGCGCACCCCCACTCTTAAGCTGCCAGAGTTCTGGGACTCAACGCCTGCTGCATGGTTCGCTATAGTAGAGGCACATTTCAATAAAAGCAACGTTACCGACGACGACGACCGGTACAACCATGCTGTGGCTATGTTGGGCAGCTCCACCGCAGCGCGTGTGGTGGGGTTTCTGTCTGCCCCCCCGACGATAAACAAATATGAGCGCCTCAAAGCCCTGCTCCTGGAGACATTTGAGCTGTCCACCGCGGAGAGGGTGCGCCGCTTGTTTGACATGTCGGACTTGGGGGACGAGAGGCCCTCTGCACGTATGGAGAGGATGCTAAACCTGCTCGGTACGGAAGACCCCATGATCGTCTTCACAGAGCTGTTCATGCGCACACTGCCAGCGCAGGTCAGGATGGCGCTGGCTAACACCACCATCGTGGAACCCCGCGCCCTGGCCAAGGAGGCAGACCGGTTCGTCTTGGCCATGCCTCAACGGTCCTCCGACCTGCTTGCTCCCGCGGCTGCCCTGCCTCCGGACCGTCGCAGGAGAGCGAAGGACGACGGCAGACCCTCTGGCCAGCAGGGTAACGCTGCCGGCCATTGTTTCTTCCACGCCACCTTTGGCACCAAGGCCAGACGGTGCCGCTCGCCCTGCACCTTCGGCCAGACGGGAAACGGCAGGACCGGCGCTCAGTAGTAGCCCTGAGCGCTGGTGTCACCAACAGGCTGCTCTTCATACAAGACACCGTCTCCGGTCGCAGGTTCCTTTGTGACACAGGTGCCCAGTGGAGCATCATTTCCGTCAGGGAGATCGGAGGTGGCAAAGGGAGAGCACGGTCCGCAGTTGGTGGGTGCGGATGGCACGCCTATCCGTGCCTATGGCACTAGAGGCGGTGGACGTGTGCTTCGGAGGACAACGCTTTACCTGGGATTTTGTCGTGGCAGCTGTCACGTTTCCCCTCCTGGGCGCAGATTTTCTGTGCGCCCATAACCTGTTAGTGGACGTGGGGAACAGGCGCCTGGTCAACTCGCAGACTTTCGCTTCCTTCGCCTGTACGCGGGGGGAGGCGGTCTACAGCGGGTTGTCCAACACGCTCGCCGAAAGCGACCAGTACCGTCAGCTGCTCGCCGAATTCCCTGACCTTACTAAGCCCACCTTCTCCGCACCCACGGTGAAGCACGGAGTGGAGCACCACATCGAGACCAATGGGCCTCCCCTCCACGCCAGGGCCAGGCGCCTCAACCCGGAGAAGCTATCCGTCGCCAGGGCGGAGTTTGCGCACATGGAGCAGGTGGGCATCGTTCGGCGCTCGAACAGCCCCTGGGCTTCCCCCCTGCACATCGTCCCTAAGCCAGATGGGGGGGTGGCGCCCATGTGGGGACTACCGCCGCCCTCAATGACGCTTCCAAGCCTGACCGCTACCCGGTCCCGCATATCCAGGATTTTTTCAGCGCACCTGGCAGGCAAACGCGTCTTCTCCAACGTGGACCTGGTACGGGGGTACCATCAGGTACCGGTGCACCCGGAGGACGTCCCTAAGACAGCCGTCGTCACACCCTTCGGTCTTTTCGAGTTTCTTCGGATGCCCTTCGGCCTGAGGAATGCGGCGCAGACCTTCCAACGCCTGATGCACTCGGTGCTCCAGGACCTGCCCTTCCTTTTTGTCTACTTGGATGACATCCTCGTCGCGAGCGCCACGGAAGAGGAGCACCTGTCCCACCTCCGGACCCTCTTCACGCGGCTTAACCAACATGGGCTGATTGTCAATCCGGCGAAGTGTGAGTTTCGGACGGGGCACCCTTGACTTTCTCGGGCACCAGGTCTCCGCGGAGGGTGTGGCCCCCCTCCCCTCGAAGGTGGAAGCTGTTGCAGCCTTTCCGCGCCCCCTGCACAGTCAGCGAGCTCAAGGGGTTCATCGGGATGGTGACCTTCTACCATCGCTTCCTCCACCACATAGCTCACATCCTGCAACCACTGTACGAGGCCCCAGAAGGGCAAGGCTCTGAAGCAACAGGTCGACTGGACGGCAGAACGTGTCAAGGCCTTCCAGGACACCAAGGCGGCCTTGGCCCGCGCGGCCCATGTTGGCCCACCCCTCACCCTCTGCGCCCACTGCTCTCACCACGGACGCATCGGACTTTGCCGTGGGGGCGGTGTACGAGCAGTGGGTTGGGGGTGCCTGGCAGCCACTCGCATTCTTCAGCCGCCAGCTGTCTCCCAGGGAGCGCAGGTACAGCACCTTCGACAGGGAGCTCCTCGGGCTGTGGCTCGCGGTCAGACACTTCCGTTTTTTGCTGGAAGGCCGCGGGTTTACGGCCTACGTGGACCACAAGCCGCTCACGCACGCCATGTCCAAGACGACGGAGCCGTGGTCCGACCGCCAGCAGCGCCAGCTAGCCTACATATCCGAGTTCACCACGGACATCCAGCACGTGGCTGGGAAGTCCAACGTGGTCGCGGATTGTCTCTCGAGGGCGGTGGTCGGTGCGGTCCAGCTGGACTTGGACTACTCCCGCATGGCTGTAGATCAGGCCGCCGACCCCTCCGTCCAAGCTCTAAAGTCGTCAAACACGGGGCTGCACCTGGAAGAGGTGCGCTTCGGTGATACAGGGGCCACGCTCCTGTGCGACGTTTCCACGGGGCAGCCAAGGCCTGTGGTCCCCGCCAACTGGAGACGCCCTGTTTTCGACGCGGTACACGGCTTATCGCACCCCGGTGGGAAACCGTCCTCACGGCTTGTGTCAGGGAAGTTCGTCTGGCACGGGCTCAAGAGGGATGTGAGGGCCTGGGTCGACACTTGCACTGCCTGCCAACGCGCCAAGGTGCATCGCCATGTCAAGGCCCCCCTGGTGAGATTCGCGGTGCCCGAGCGGAGGTTTGACCATGTCAACGTGGACCTGGTGGGGCCCCTGCCCCCCTCGCATGGCTTCACCTACCTCTTTACCATAATGGACAGGACGACACGCTGGCCGGAGGCAGTCCCGCTCTCCTCAACGACAGCCCCCGACCTGGCCCGAGCGTTCATTGCGGTGTGGGTCTCCCGCTACGGCACTCCTGCTGACCTCTCCTCTGACCGTGGCCCGCAGTTTACTTCAGAGCTGTGGGCGGCGGTGGCGGGGAATCTGGGGGTCAAGCTGCACCGCACCACCGCGTACCACCCGCAGGCTAATGGGCTTGTTGAGCGCTTTCATCGCTCGATGAAGGCCGCCCTTAGAGCCGGCCTCACGGACGACAACTGGCTCGACAAACTGCCGTGGGTCATGCTGGGGCTCAGGACAGCGCCCAAGGAGGACCTCCGGTCATCGTCAGCCGAGCTGGTGTTCGGGCAGCCGCTGCGGGTCCCTGGTGACTTCATCCCCAAGTCGACGGAGCCCTGGTCCGCCTCCGCTCAGCGCACCACCCTGCTGGACGGCGCAAGGGCCTTCGCCCCGGTCCCGACCACGCAGCATGGCGTCCCTGCTTCGCGGGTGCCCCTAGAGCTGCGGTCAGCGGGTTATGTTTTCATCCGCCACGACGGCCACAGGACGCCGCTACGTCGTGGCTATGATGGACCCTTCCGTGTCATCGAGGCTGGGGACAAGAGCTTCATGGTTGACATGGGTGGTAAGCCTGAGTGTGTGTCTGTCGATCGCCTCAAACCGGCTCACTTGGACCTGGAACTGCCCCCAGACTTGGCCATGCCTCCGCGTCGGGGCCGCCCCCCCGTCCTGCCCCCCCTGCCTCACCGTGGACGCCCCCCCCTCCAAAACCTACGAACCCCCACGGCTTGCGGCCCTCCGGTCGTCGCTGCTCCCCGCCCCGCTCGGCAAGGGGATGTGATGGACAAGGTCACGCCTCCTCCCGCACCCCCTGACTTTGCCTACAGTCGTGGGGGCCGGGCCATACGCCCTCCTCGCCGCGGGGATTTTGAATATTGAGGTGAACACTGGGGGGGCTGGTGTAGTGACTACATTTTAGGTTTGTGTTCCCCTCTTACTGTTACTAGAGGGATCTAGTGGGAGGGAACTGTCTATGAGACACGGGGGTCTAGGGGGACGGTTGAGGGTGTTGCACAGTTGTTCTACCCATGCACTGAGAGTGATTGTTCTGCTGTAGTTTTGGATTAAACTAAAGTTATCATTACGTTGCCTACGTCCTCCTTTTCCTCCGGCACTACAACACCATCATTAGTCTGAGTAAAAGCTGTGTGTGTGTTGTGTTGAAGCCCAGAGCAGCAGGAGAGAGCAGACTCCCCTGGACCCAGCTGTGTCTCCATGAGGAGTGACTGGTCTATGGAACATCCTCCTCAATTTAAAGATGGAAATCAGTCTATTGAGAAGAGGTAAGGATTTATCGAGACATTATAAAGATATAGCATCTATCAAATGTCCATAAATCCTGGTTCTTGTATTTCTAGAAGACTCCAGCAGGAGAGAGCAGACTCCCCTGGACCCAGCTGTGTCTCCATGAAGAGTGACTGGTCTATGGAACATCCTCCTCAATTTAAAGATGGAAATCAGTCTATTGAGAAGAGGTAAGGATTTATCAGACATTATAAAGATATAGCATCTATCAAATGTCCATAAATCCTGGATCTTGTATTTCTAGAAGACTCCAGCAGGATGAGAGCAGACTCCCCTGGACCCAGCTGTGTCTCCATGAAGAGTGACTGGTCTATGGAACATCCTCCTCAATTTAAAGATGGAAATCAGTCTACTTGAGAAGAGGTAAGGATTTATCAGACATTATAAAGATATAGCATCTATCAAATGTCCATAAATCCTGGTTCTTGTATTTCTAGAAGACTCCAGCAGGAGAGAGCAGACTCCCCTGGACCCAGCTGTGTCTCCATGAAGAGTGACTGGTCTATGGAACATCCTCCTCAATTTAAAGATGGAAATCAGTCTATTGAGAAGAGGTAAGGATTTATCAGACATTATAAAGATATAGCATCTATCAAATGTCCATAAATCCTGGTTCTTGTATTTCTAGAAGACTCCAGCAGGAGAGAGCAGACTCCCCTGGACCCAGCTGTGTCTCCATGAAGAGTGACTGGTCTATGGATCATCCTGTTGACTTTAAAGATGGAAATCAGTCTGTTAAGAAGAGGTAAGGATTAGTTAGAGATGATAAAATACAACCATCGAATGTCCTCTCTCTATACTATCTATGTTATCTATCTGTGTTATACCTGGTCACATATATAAATATATATTATCAATACAAACTCAAATATTGCCACTAATACAATTGGAAACTTTAACATGCCGATCACCGAGCCCACACACACACACACACACACACACACACACACACACACACACACACACACACACACACACACACACACACACACACACACACACACACACACACACACACACTGCTACCACTTGAAGGCAGAACTGTTCTGTGATCTGCAGCAGATGAAAGGATATAGTCTGTGTGGACCCAGTGGTCCTCAGCTCTTGACCCCCTGTCTCTCTTTCTCTTAAGTCCTCCCCAACAGTCAGCACACCTTCCACCTCACAGTCACCTCATCACACACGCAGACATTACTGTAATGAATGACACAAACAGCCTTCTCCAAGAGAAAGTAGTGAATGTACATTAGAGGAAGGACATGTTTCAGTCCATCGCTGGGCTACATGATGATGAGAATACAACAGCCAAGCCTCCACATGTCCAGATGGTTGTCATTGTTTCTGTAGAAGAGTCCAGACTCTGTACCCGGCCGTGTCTCCATGAAGAGCGGCTGGTCGATAGATAATCCATATATTGGTAATATTCGGGGAGCAATAATCGGAGAGAAAAAAAGATAAGAAGTCACTTCATAGTGCAAATCTTTCCCTGCCTGAATCGTATCCGGCGGACACCACTGCTGCAGAATCACGTTTTTATCAACTCATCTTTTTCTGTTTTTCCATTTTATTTCTACAGTGTTATTTTAATAACGCAAAACTACAATATCATGTGGGGTTGCTGCGCGGACGTCAGTGGCTTTCGGATCCACTCATCTGTCCGAGTCCGACTCTGTTACTGCAGAGCTTCAGTGTAGCCTACAAGTTTCTGAAGACACACGGCTGCCATAGTGTGAGAGTCGGCCACTTCTAGTTATCACAAAGCTGATAAGTGGTTTGAACATTGTGCAAAGTGTTGATGAAAATGCACAGCAGGACCGGCGCTATTCACCTGAGGAGAAATCACACAGGCGCTATTGAGGGAGACGGATTATCATAAAAGGAAAACACATTGCAACCTGTTCTATTCATGTTTATTAAATGACCAACCTGTTACTATTAGTAGGTAGAGTGTTGTGGTATCTTTTGACCTCATTTAAACATTGAAATAGCTGCTAAATAGCCATGTTTATTATTAAAACCCTTCTAAAACCTAGAATAATCTGCTTCTTGTATTTCTAGAAGAGTCCAGCAGGAGAGAGCAGACTCCCCTGGACCCAGCTGTGTCACATGAAGAGTGACCGCTCTATGGATCATCTGTTAAGTTTAAAGATGGAAATCAGTCTGTTTGAGAAGAGGTAAGGATTAGTTAGCGACAGTGTTGTAGGACTCGAGTCCGGGACTCGGACTCGAGTCCGACTCGTGAGCTAAATTTAGAGACTCGTGACTTGACTCGGACTCGAGCATTAGGGACTCGAGAATTAAGACGAGGACTCGACTTTTTTTAAATGTCATTAGGCTATAATAGTAATATGCCTTTGTAAATAATTAATCGAAATTAATTGCATTTTAATCGCATATAAATATTTGACCTGAGAACAGTGAGAAGTATTTTTTTTCACATGGAATTTTTAGTATACCATTGAATAATGCCTGAATACATAAGCTTAAGCAACAACAAATATTGTTTATTTTTGTTCAAGCCCAAACAGACCAGGGCCCAGTTTCCCGAAAGCGTCGTTAGCCTAAGTGGTTCGTTAAGTTCGTCGTACCATCAGACCAGTTTTCACACCGTTTCCCGAAAGCATCGTT
Source organism: Merluccius polli (assembly GCA_030340625.1). Lineage (NCBI taxonomy): Eukaryota > Metazoa > Chordata > Actinopteri > Gadiformes > Merlucciidae > Merluccius > Merluccius polli. Next base: position 37,510 of record JAOPHQ010000714.1, read on the forward strand.
GCATAACGACCGTCGTTAAGACGCTCGTAGCTAACGACGGGCTCCAGCTGTCCTCGTAGCGCTACGAGGCTCTTAACACATCCAATACCACTGAGTGTCCAGCTGGTGGCGCTGAAGTAACGATAGGCTATACAGCCTAGTCTATGTTATACCCTGGTCTGGTGAATACTCGATTCTGATTGATGTACACCTAGGAAAGACGTTGACGCTATGAAGACGCTATGGCCACGTTGCTTGGCAACGCCTGCATACGGGAGATATTAAATAGTCCGCTCGACTTATAAAAAAAAACCCCTCACGATTATTAACTCTAAAACACATTAAAGTATTATTAATGGATTAAATGAAATGACATGGACGACGCGGAGGCGTGAACCGCGGAGGACGGTTCTGTTAATGGACACCTGGAAGGGCATTATCCGCTTATACCGGTCACTTACGAAATAAATAAATATTTAATCAATTAATAATACTTGAATGTGTTTTAGAGTTAAAATCGTGAGTGTTTTTTTATTTTTACAAGTCGAGCGGACTATTTAATATCTCCCGTATGCAGGCGTTGCCATAGCAACGTGGCCATAGCGTCTTCATAGCGTCAACGTCTTTCCTAGGTGTACTTTTCAACCTACACCCTCCAGCCAATCAGAATCGAGTATTCACCAGACCATGTGGTATACTATGTATTTCAGCACCGTGTCAGTGGACAGTACGAGGCTACGATCGGTCGTTAGATCTGTGCACGCGCGTTCATGTTAAGAGGAGTTTCGGGAAACGCACGGAAAAAAATAACGATCGTTCGAAAGATGATTCGTAAGATGGATCGTAAGATGGATCGAACGAGCGTGGATCCATCGTTATCGAGAAACTGGGCCCAGTGCAATTTTTGCCATTAAGTGTAGCATTTGCATATTTAGAAATATAGTACATTTCAGAAATTCAGGCAGCCTATAGGTAGACCTTCTGTAAACTATAATACTTTGTTTTTTTAAGTAAAACACAATACTTTCAAGTCAGAACATTGTAAACCTGACTATTAGAAAACATCTCTCTGCTGCTTCAGAGGCCATAACAGACTTTGTTGATTTACCAACAGCTGGTTTAAAAAAATAAAATGAATTTCAGTCCAACTCTCTCAATAACCTTGGCCAAAACAATAAAGAGTTCAACATAAAGTGCCAGTTGCACCAACAACATAATACATAGTTCAACATAAAGTGTACCATTTAAAATAAAAAGTGCCAGTGATTGACCTCAATCCCTTCTATTCTTCCAATATCCTGATGAAAAATCAAATCTCTCTGTGGACTAAGTTACCCTCGTCCTCAAAGCAGTCAGCTGGTGGAGTGTGGGTTGGGTGTGGGTCCTTGTACTCGGAGTGGGGCTAGCGTCCACGCTAGCTGCTATATGTTTTGCATTGAGGTGATACTTGAGGCTCCATGTGCTGCGGTGATATTGAATTCCTTGTTGCATAGCAACACACAACCGCTCTTATCGACGCCTCCATCCGTTTTTTGTAACCAAGTGTCCCACGGGGCCAACCAAAGGTCTCCTCAGCTACTTCCTGTTCACTGTGGTTTGTTGTTGTCTGAACTCATGAGCGCTAGTTGGTGCTGCAGTATAATCGGTCCGCCTGAAACTCATCCAGTGAGAAACGTTCCGCGGTGCAAAAATAAGTGCGATTAAAATGCGTCATTTTTTTTAACGCGTTAATTATTGTGTAATTAATTAATCTTAATACGCGTTAAAGTCCCGGCCCTAATTATACAGATAAAGTATCTATCGAATGTCCATAAATCCTGCTTCTTGTATTTCTAGAAGAGTCCAGCAGGAGAGAGCAGACTCCCCTGGACCAGTGTGTCTCCATGAGAGTGACCGGTCTATGGATCATAATGCTACGTTTAAAGATGGAAATCAGTCTGGGGAAGAGGTAAGGATTAGTTAGAGATGATAAAATACAATCATGGAATGTCCTTCTCTATACTATCTATGTTATCTATCTGTTTATACCGGTCACATAAAAATATATATTATCAATACAAACTAATAATATTGCCAAATACAATTGGAAACTTTAACATGCCGATCACCGAGCCACACACCACACACACAACACACACACACACACACACCACACCGCTATCGCTCGCCCCTAACACACACACACACACACACACATACACACACACACACATACACACAATATCGGCTCCGCCCTATGAATCATCTCCTCAATTTAAAGATGGACGCCCCTCGAGTAAGAAGAGGAGGAGCTTCAAACAGATCAGAAAACAGACCAACAACATCAGACTGTACTTATCAGACGTAACAAGTCAGGAGAAAAACTAAATAGTTCTGGACCTTCAGACTCCCCATTAAGCAGTCCTTTACGTGTGTGTGTGTGTGTGTGTGTTGTGTGTGTGTGTGGTGTGTGTGTGTGTGTGTGTGTGTTCTCCACAGACGACACCAGGAGAGGTCAAAGGTTTCCCGTGCTCAGTGTGTACAGCAGTATCCAACAGAGCTGATCCAGGTGTGTAAAGGTCCAACAAGACATTTGACTCCAGCTCTACATGAACATTAGAAAGCATCTCTTGTGGAGTGCTGATGGTCTCCAGGCTTCCTCTGTAGACCAGCGGGACGTGAATCTAGGACAGATGCTTCTGATTTCCTCAGTGAGTTCAGAGTCAAGTTCTCATTGATGTTTGTTCTGCTGCAGAGGGCTGAGGAGGACGCACACCGCTTTTCTAGACAAAGGAGCTGAAGAAGGCTCTGGGAGGGGGTCACTTCCCAGATTACCGACAATGCTCAGAGAGTCAGAGGGAGGAGGAGAGGAGGAGGAGTGGTGATGGTGAGGAAGAGGAGCAGAGGAGGCGCGCCATAGAGGGATGGTAGACATCACAGTGCTCTGCCTGAAGCAGTTGAAGGCAGGAGGAGCTGGCCGACTCTCTGCAGAGCGAGTAAGAGACTCTTATTTTGAAACAAATCAGCAAAACTCTTATGTTGAAAAAAAAACAGTAATAGACTCATATTTTCACAGCTTAAATATAAAGCAAAGACTAAATGACATAATGGGGGATATGTTTCTATCAAACTTTAGATTGAAAAACTGTACACACCTTTGGATCTGATGGTGGTGTTGCTAAACACTGATCATTCTTTGATTGATTACTCGTTTAGGCCAACAGTAAAGCAACGAGTTGGAGCCGCTCACATTAACATCCTGACTGATGACTTCTGTTGTTTTCTTCATTCAGAACAGTTTTGCTGTCAAGTGCCAACAAAAACTCAAGTCTCATCTGATGGAGAAGACCTCAGCGTGTGTTTGAAGGGAGTCCCTAAAGCAGGACAAGCAACAGATCTGAATGAGATCTACAACGGAGAATCTTCATCACAGAGGGCCACAGTGGAGACGTCAACCAGAACATGAGGTCAGACTGATTGAAACAGCTTCCAGGAAACCAGCCAAGGAGGAAACGCCAATCAAATGTGAAGACATCTGTGAAACCCTTACCTGGACAAGATCAACCAAACAGAACGATAATGACAACTGGAGTGGCCGGCATCGGTAAAACCATCTTAACACACAGTTCACTCTGGACTGGGCTGAAGGCAAAGCCAACCAGGACATACACTTCACATTTCCCTTCACTTTCAGAGGCTGAATTTACTGGAAGGGAAAGAGTTCAGCTTGGTGGGACTTCTTCATCACTTCTTTATTGAGACCAGCAAGCAGGAATCTGCAGATACAGCGGTTCCAAGTTGTCTTCATCTTGGATGGTCTGGATGAGTGTCGACTTCCTCTGGGACTTCCAGAAGCAACCGGATCTGGACTGATATCACAGCGGCCGACCTCGGTGGACGTGCTGCTGACAAACCTCATCAGGGGTGACCTGCTTCCCTCCGCCCGCATCTGGATAACCACACGCCCTGCGGCAGCCAATCAGATCCCTGCTGAGTGTGTTGGCATGGTGACAGAGGTGAGAGGGTTCACCGACCCACAGAAGGAGGAGTACTTCACGAAGGAGATTCAGTGATGAGACGCTGGCCAGGAAAATCATCTCCCATGTCAAGAAATCACGAACGCTCCACATCATGTGTCACATCCCCGTCTTCTGTTGGATCACTGCTACAGTTATGGAGGACTTCTTCACACACATCCCAGAGTGGAGAAGAGATAGCCCAACACTGTGACTCAGCTGTACATCCACTTCCTGAGGGTTCAGTCCATACAGGGGGACAGGAAGTATCATGGGAGAGCTGAAACAGATCCACACTGGAGTCCAGAGAGCAAGGAGATCATTGTTTCTCTGGGAAAACTGGCTTTTAACCAGCTGGAGAAAGGCAACCTGATCTTCTACCAGGCAGACCTGAGGAGTGTGGCATCGATATCAGAGCCGCCTCAGTGTACTCAGGAGTGTTCACCCAGATCTTTAAAGAGGAGTTGGGCTGTACCGGGACAAGGTCTTCTGCCTTTGTCCATCTGAGCTTTCAGGAGTTTTCTGGCTGCCCATCATGTCTTTGTGTCCTTCAGAAACACTGGTGGTCAACCTGCTCTCACAAGAACAACCAACCTCTGGGGGGGGGGGAAGATGAACTCCTCTACCAGAGTGCGGTGGACAAGGCCTTACTGAGTGAGAACGGACACCTGACTTGTTCCTCCGGCTTCCTCCTGGGCCTCTCTCTGGAGACCAATCAGATTCCCCTACGAGGTCTGCTGGGACAGACAGGAAATTAACTCACAGACCAATCAGGAGACAGTGACTTACATCAAGGAGAAGATAGATGGAGACTCTCTCCAGAGAGAAGCATCAATCTGTTCCACTGTCTGAATGAGCTGAAGGACCGTTCTCTAGTGGAGGGACATCCAACAGTCCCCTGACATCAGGACGTCTCTCCACAGCATATCTCTCCTCTGCTGAGTGGTCAGCCTTGGGTCTTCATCTTACCTGAATCAGAAGAGGAGCTGGACGTGTTTGACCTGAAGAAATACGATGCTTCAGAGGAGACTCTTCTGAGGCTGCTGCCAGTGGTCAAAGCCTCCAAAACATCTCTGTAGGTTCACTAATAACATGTATTACAATACACACACCACAATATACATAATACTAGAATATATAAAGTTATAATAATATACAAAACCTCTCTGTAAGGGTTCACTAATAACATGTATTACAATACACACAACACAATATACATCATACTAGAATATAAAAGTTATAATAATATACAAAACAATCTCTGTAGGTTCACTAATAACATGTATTACAATACAACACCACAATATACATAATACTAGAATAAAAAAGTTATAATAATATACAAAACATCTCTGTAGGTTGCACTAATAACATGTATTACAATACACACAACACAATATACATAATACTAGAATATAAAAGTTATAATAATATACAAAACATCTCTGTAGGTTCACTAAGTAACATGTATTACAATACACACAACACAATATACATATACTAGAATATAAAAGTTATAATAATATACAAAACATCTCTGTAGGTTCACTAAAAACATGTATTACATACACACAACACAATATACATAATACTAGAATATTAAAAGTTATAATAATATACAAAACATCTCTGTAGGCTCACTAATAACATGTATTACAATCACAACACAATATGCATAATACTAGAATATAAAATTATAATAATATACAAAACATCTCTGTAGGTTCACTAATAACATGTATTACAATACACACAACACAATATACATAATACTAAATATAAAAGTTATAATAATATACAAAACATCTCTGTAGGTTCACTAATAACATGTATTACAATACACACAACACCATATAGCATAATACTAGAATATAAAAGTTATAATAATATACAAAAACATCTCTGTAGGTTCACTAATAACAATAATAACCTATCGTCTGTTTTGTATTTGAAAGTCGAATCATGACTTGGTGTGTTCAGTAAGATGACAATAAATAACAGTTTACTGGACCTTACAGGGTCTACATGTATGGAGTTGATTTAAATGAATGAAGAAGTGAGAATTTATGTGAATTATTTAGCTTTGCTTTACACAAATGTATATGTTTGAAAATGTGAAAAGTGTTATGAATCTAACATGTTTGTATCTAATGTTCATTAAAGGCTGAATGGCTGTCATCCTACAATAATTTACGCGGTAATTAATGAGTAATTAATTAATCTTAAATTAATGCGTTAAAGTCCCGCCCTAATAATAATTAATGTTTGTATCTATTGTTCATAAAAGGCTGAATGGCTGTAAGCTGTCAGAGAGAGGCTGTGAAGCTCTGGGCCTCAGTTCTCAGCTCACCTCCTCTAGTCTGAGAGAGCTGGACCTGAGTAACAATGATCTGCAGGATTCAGGAGTGAAGCTGCCTCTCTGCTGGACTGGGGAGTCCACACTGTAGACTGGAGACTCTCAGGTCAGTTGGACTCAATGTGATAAATGTAATGCTCCAGTATTGAGTCATGTTATATTAATATTTCCAATGAAGACTGTTCTTAAATATTGTAGTTTAATCTTTGTTTTTTTAAGTGATTAGTAGCTACACTATTTGCAGTTTTGCATGATGTATAAAATATATTTCTGTGATTTCCATGAAACCTATAATAATTAATGTTTGAATCTATTGTTCATTAAAGGCTGGAATGGCTGGTAATCTGTCAGAGAGAGGCTGTGAAGCTCTTGGCCTCAGTTCTCAGCTCCTACTCCTCTAGTCGAGAGAGCTGGACCTGAGGACCAATGATCTGCAGATTCAGGAGTGAAGCTGCTCTCTGCTGACTGGGGAGTCCACACTGTAGACTGAGAGCATCTCAGGTCAGTTGGACTCAATGTGATAAATGTAATACCTAAATGTGTGCTTTGTTATTAATTCATGGTATAAACATATTTCTATGAAGACTGTTCTTAATATTGTGTTTTCCAATGTGTTTTAATGTGATTAGAAGCAAAACTATTTCCAGTTTTGCATGATGTTTAAAACATAATTCTGTGATTTCCATGAAACCTATAATAATTCGGGCCGGGGACACGATTAAAAAAATGTATCTAATTAATTAGAGGCTTCGTAATTAAATAATCGAAATTAATCGCATTTTAATCGCATATAAATAATTGACCTGAGAACAGTGAGAAGTAATTTTTTTTTGGGGGGGTGCGCGCCCTCGGACCTACGGCCAACGGGGGGGGGGGGGGGGGGTGGGGGCAAACAACAGGACCTACGCGGCGCGGGGGGGGGGGGGGCGCACGATCACCCGGACCTACGACCGGCGGGCGGACCTATGACCGGCGGGGGGGTCTCAAAAAGGAGGACAAATATGCGTCCGGACAGAGCATTGAAAA
>JAOPHQ010000715.1:0-35000 GCA_030340625.1 Merluccius polli
TTCTCTCTCTCTCTCTCGTTGTCATTCTCTCTCTGTCTCTGTCTCTCTCTGTCTCTCTCTCTCTCTCTAACTCATCATCATTCTCTCTCTCTCTCTCTCTCTAACTCATTGTCATTCTCTCTCTCTCTCTCTCTCTCTCTAACTCAGTCATTCTCTCTCTCTCTCTCTCTCTCTCTCTCTCTCTCTCTCTACTCAGTCATCTCTCTCTCTCTCTCTCTCTCGCTGTCTCTGTGTCTCTCAGTAATGTATTCCTCTCCCTCTGTCTCCCTCTCTCTCCATCTCTCCCCCCCCCCCACCCCTCTCTAGCAGACAACGGTTGGGCTTTTCTTCTTACTGAAGCTGTATTTCCAAACGGTCCCAGCCGGGGAGAGGATGGGACGTGTGACCTTTTCCACCGTATCTGGTCCCTTCATCGGCAGCAACGGTTAACAAGGGTCCCCTCCCCACCCCGAGGGTCCCCATATCCTCCGTGGGCACGGGGACATGAGTGCAAGGGTGTGAAGGCAGGCACTCACACACCCTCACGCTAGTACTGTACTCCTCTGCTGAAAATGTCAAACACATCTCTGGGCGAAAGGGCAGCAGGAAGACAGCGGCGAATTCATGGTCTACTTCTTCTCTGTGGCCAGAGACGAGAGAACCTGCTGTCCGCAGACTTACATTTACAAGCGAGGTGGAGAACAACCAAAGCATACGCCTTCAAAATTGGAGTAGCTGAAGTAACTTCCTGTAACTGCACAACCTAGTATTATAAAAAACTGGACAGAGTGAGAAGTAGCTACAGGACTTCAGACCTGCATGCTCCTTAAAGGGCCCCTATACACATTACAAGCCATGTCAAAATCTACCCTCTAGTATAGACCAGCCTACCCAGTGGACTGTACCAACTGGTAGGCTAACCTATTATACATCTGGGTGGACACTCCCACCTGTGATGTCACTAGAGGGTAGATTTTGACATGGCTTGTAACGGCCAATCAACATCACACCTGCTGGTAAAATAGGGGCCCTTTAATGACCTGTGTCTTAATTCAATCACAAGTCGCTTTAGATAAAAGCATGTACTGAAATAGGTCAGTGCAGCGTTCGAACATTGGAAGAAGGAGACGGTATAATGGCAGGAACAAACAGTCTTTCCATTTGCTCTGTAAATTGATTGGTGGATGGATGGATTAATACGCAGAGAGACGCTGTCGTTCCCATTGTCAAACCCAAGTGAGAGCAAGAGGCGGTGAGCGAGACGATGCGTACGCCAGTGACACGACGCGTGTACGTGAGAGTCTAGTGTGTGTGTGAATGTGTGAACCTGAGAATGTGAGGGGTGGTGGTGGTGGTGGGGGGGGGGGGGGGGGGGACGGGGGACGGCGAGAGGAAGAGGAAGGGGGGGGGGGGGGGGGGAGGGTAGATTTAGCAGGGTAATTGAGCGCTTAATCCCATCAAAGTCTCTCCGTCCCGACCACTTCTTCCCTAATCTGCTCATAATTACACAGTCTCACACACTTAAATACACACATGCATGCTCACGCACCCACTTCAGTCAAAATAGGGGGGGTTGGGGGGGGGGGGGGGGGGGGAGAAAGAGATTAACCTATTATACTATGATTATTCTTCACTGTGGCTACATAAATGGTCATCAGGATTTTGGGCCGTTTTTTCTCACGTGGATCTTAATCTAAATCCATCACTCACTTGTCTTGGAGTTTCACATGCAAATCCGCAGAGGAAACGAACCGCTCAGGGTGGACAGGTTCAGCGGTTCTGATTGGTTCACAGTGGACCGAACCGTTTTGTACAGTCCCCAGTAGTCCAATACTTCCTATTCCTACTTGGTCTCATGGTACCTTTGCCTAAGGTCCCTAGTGCTACGGCGAGTTACACATCTTACTGAAGAGCTGTAACGGGTACAAAAGAGGAATTTGGTTCGCCAGATATGTCCCCCTGATCGATCTGATCGATCGATCGATCAGGGGGACATATCTGGCGAACCAAATTCCTCAATTTAGGGCTAGCCCTGTGTTACGTGTGAGTAGAAAGGGAAGAGGAGGAGGAGGAAGAGAAGGGTGTGGGAGGTGGATAAAGAGATGAAATGTGAGAGAGAAAGAGAGTGCGAGAGAGAGAGAGAGAGAGAGAGAGAGAGAGAGAGAGAGAGAGACAGAGCGTGAGAGAGAGAGAGTGAGAGAGAGAGATGTGTGGGAGGAAGAAAATGGCGTAACAAAGCATTTGTCATCGGGCACCTAATGTGCTTTTATAACTGCTTGTCAAAGTCTCCATGCAGCCAACACTGCCACGCATACTAAGCACACTGACTCACCGCACAAGCCTCTGTCTAGGTAGGTAGGTGTGTGTGTGTGTGTGTGTGTGTGTGTGTGTGTGTGTCTTTGTTTCTGTGCATGTGTAAAAGAGATACATAAAGAGAGCGAATGTCTTCATGCACCAGTTAATATGATCTGTTGTCCTGTCTCTTTTAGAGACAGCTTTTCTCCCATTGTGTCCCATAACTCCGAGCCAGACTAGCAGGAGCGACTGGAGTGCACAATGGGTAAGAAATGTAACGGCTTCAGCAACCACGCGGTCCAATTCACGTTTGAGGACTTTGTTGCAAACTCAATTTCAGAGTTTTGTCTCGTCAACGCGTTCTATATCAAACCACCGAAATGTTGTCACGCTTTTACTCTAGATGTTATGCCGCACATGGGATCAGCTTTCCAACCGGTTTCCACCGGGTTTCACCAACTTCCCGTGCGTTTCCCGGGGCTCAGGTCCGCTCTCCATCAGAACTTCATTCTGCTCCCGTCGACCCCCAGAACCGAATGGTCACAAATGCTGTTAAAAGTACCACGGCCCGGTCTTGAAACATAGGGGGGGGGTCGTGTTTTAACTGGCTCCAGCGCAGAGGAACATTCGCCCCCTCAGTATCAGGTCAGCTCAGTCAGTGCCACAGTTTAAAACACTTTTAAAAACCCATTTGTGCAGACCTGACATTCGTATTGTATTGGCATTTCTATAGAAACGTTTCAATGTTCTTTTAGATTTAGTTTTACCTCTCCATGTTTGACCACTTCTTAAAATCCCTGTTTTTATTGCATTTTCTGTGTTTGATGTTGTTTTAGATTTCTTGTTTCATTTCTCTATGTTTGCCGTCTTTGCACCTACATTGTACGGTACTTTATCTCGTGAAGCACCTTGTAACTGGTTTCCAAAGGCGCTATAGAAACAAGGTGTATTATTATTGTTAATAGTCACGATCAACCCAAAGCTTATCTTATTTAGTGACACGTGAAATACAATCCATAATAAACCCATTAGAATAATAGTCATAAAACGAATCGATGCAAACACTGCGCTTGTCACCCTGTTTTATCTAGACAAACATCGACTTCTTTCTAATCATAATACATCCCTGAAAAAATACGCAGCCCTTTTGGTGGGACTCGTGATAGTTACGACAGTGTTGATGAAGTGATAGATAATATATGAAAAACCGTGGGTTTTTGTGGTGCTGCAGCCTGGAGACAGGCAGGTAGAGGACAGGTAGGGAGGCTGGCTGCATTGGCGTCTAAACCATGAGGTTGACGTACAAACTGAAAGCGCAGAGGTGGGCCGAATTCACACCTAATGAATGCTAAGTTTGAAGTAGTTCAAACCTGACTAGGCTCTATGTATATGTGGTATCTCTAAATGTGGTGTTTCCACATGTGTGTTGTATGTGTGTTACCTTAAAATACTGTATGTGTGGGTTCTCTTTGTGTGTGTGTGTGTGTGTTTGTGTGTGTATATATGTGTGTGTGTGTGGATATATGTGTGTTCTCTGTGTGTGCGTTATCACTTTGCATGTGCATGTCTATGTGGATGTGTATTATGTGTTATCTCTGTGTGTTATCCGTGTATGTGTGTGTCTGTTATCTCTATGTGTGTATCTTTGTGTGTGCCTGTTATTTCTGTGTATAGATAGGTGTATATGTGAGTCTGTTATCTCTATGTGTGTATCTCTATGTGTGTGTCTGTTATTTCTGTGTGTATAGATAGGTGTATGTGTGCGTCTGTTATCTCTATGTGTGTATCTCTATGTGTGTGTCTGTTATTTCTGTGTGTATAGATAGGTGTATGTGTGCGTCTGTTATCTCTATGTGTGTATCTTTGTGTGTGTGTCTGTTATTTCTGTGTCTATAGATAGGTGTATGTGTGTGTGTCTGTTATCTCTATGTGTGTATCTCTATGTGTGTGTCTGTTATTTCTGTGTGTATAGATATGGTGTATGTGTGTGTCTGTTATCTCTATGTGTGCATCTCTATGTGTATGTGTGTGTTATCTCTATGTGTGTGTGTGTGTGTGTGTGTGTGTGTGTATGTGTGCATCCTTTATCGCTGTGTATCTCTGTGTGTGTGTGTGTTATTTCTGTGTGTATGTGTGTGTGTTATTGCTGTTTGTGTGTTTGTGTGTGTATGTCTGTTATCGCTATGTGTGTGTTTGTGTGTTATTTCTGTGTGTATGTGTGTGTTTTACCTGTGTGTGTGTGTGTTCTGGCATCTGTCCCTCTCTGTTGGGCGCCCTGCCAGCGCCGCATCCATTACATCATCGCGATCGTTTATCAAAGCCCCGCTCTCTGGCACGCTGGTCGCCTGGCAACACAGGTGGACATCAACACAGGTGGACATCAACACAGGTGGACATCAACACAGGTGGACATCAACACATATGAACACAGGTGGACATCAACACATATCAACACAGGTGGACATCAACACATATGAACACAGGTGGACATCAACACAGGTGGACATCAACACACATGGACATCAACACAGTTGAACATCAACACAGTTGGACATCAACACAGGTGGACATCAACACATATGAACACAGGTGGACATCAACACAGGTGGACATCAACACACGTGGACATCAACATAGGTGGACATCAACACAGGTGGACATCAACACACGTGGACATCAACACATATGAACACAGGTGGACATCAACACAGGTGGACATCAACACACGTGGACATCAACATAGGTGGACATCAACACACGTGGACATCAACATAGGTGGACATCAACACAGGTGGACATCAACACACGTGGACATCAACACAGGTGGACATCAACATAGGTGGACATCAACACAGGTGGACATCAACACAGTTGAACATCAACACAGGTGGACATCAACACAGGTGGACATCAACACAGGTGGACATCAACACAGTTGAACATCAACACAGGTGGACATCAACACAGGTGGACATCAACACACGTGGACATCAACACACGTGGACATCAACATTCAACACTGGTTAGTCTGTATTTGTTCTCTGTCGCTCCCTCGGTAACACAAAGTCCCTCTTTCTTGTGGAGATTTTTCAAAGACTGTGGTGACGTTGGACGTTTTAAGGACATTTAATTTGCTCTTGATTACAATGCTAGGCTGGAAATCACATGTACATGGATCATAAATAGCCCTTCCCTGTTCCATGATTCCTTCCTATGTGCACCTCCTAACCCTAAGCGTAAGCCTTTTGAGGCCTGGTGACATCACCAGGTGTATTATATGAACTATATTTATTACATTTATCTCATGTGCATCTCCAGCGGGCGCTTTCCCGGGTCCCGGGAAGTCAGACCTGTGTGTTACACTCCAACCAGGGCATCTGTGAGTGTGTGTCCTACCAGGACACAGGTAGTAGACTTATCTTCACTAGTTTAGTCTCCTACCCTCTAGGCCAGTGTTTTTCAACCTGTGGTACGCGTACCCCTGGTGGTACGCGAGGGTACTGCAGGCGGTACGCGGGATTTTATTCTTGAAATAGACACATGTACAATCACAGAACAAATATAGATTGAAAATAAATATATTATAAATATTGTTCAGTACATATAGTATTATAGTGTTGTTTTGTGCATTCCAGCATGTTTTACATTGTAATGTTTTCCATTGATGTTTCGTGTTCATCTGTGTTAAATAAACACACTGGGAGCATAAGCAGCGTTGCTGACTTTTTCCTCCCACTGTTTCCCACCGGCCACGGCCTTCTTGCAGTAATACTCGTGTATAAAGGGGGCGCTGACACTCTCTGCTCGGCCACCGCATGTGTATTTATCTATTTTGTACCGTTTGCATATGAGGTTGTCTGCAAATTTAGTGGTCCACCTGAAGACTACAGTTATACAGGAACCACGGCTCTGGTGCCCGGGTACCTAAAATGAGCAGACCCGTGATGTGAGTGTTATGAGCCACACTTGTGCTTGTCCTACGACGACACCTCTGTGAAAAAGCGGTCCGTCAGCCACAACAGTTCTCCCTCTCGCTTCTTACACTCTGTGTAAGCTGTGAGAAAGCTAGAGTTGTTTCGGCGTGCCTGTCGTGTTTGAGGTAAAGAGGTGAGGCGTGAGGTCAGGTCTGCGTAGCGTAGAGCAGCTGGTTTCCAGCCTCACACCTTTATAACTCTGAGGCCGTTTTGATGTGTTGTGACGGCCCGTTTTTGTAGTTTTAATTTGTTACGGTGAAAAGGTATGCCCTTGGATCAGCGGTTCACCAAACGTTTTTTGAGTACTCCACCCCCTAAATATTCAAAGGGCTTGAATAAATGAGCAGCAAAGCTGCAGATGGAAATAAATTATTCAAAATATTTTCAGGACTGCCCTCAGTTATAATTCAGTTATAATTAGTTAGCAGTTATACTTGTCAACTTATTATCCTTGTTTTAGATGTGTGACCTACATTTGTGATGTACATTTTTCATAAATACAAAACAATCCCTTTATTTTTGGGATATTTCTGAATTATATTTTTGAATTCTTCCACACCACTAGCGTAGCCCTGGTTGGGAACGCCTGCCTTAGATAAAATGGAGTCATGAGGTTTGAAATGTACAAGAGAAAACGGTTTAATTTCAGTCCATCAGTCCAGAGATGGTACCATCTCTTAAATAACTGTGTGATGATAAGGCTAAATGTCTGGAACGGTATTTGAAATTCATGAGAATATGATGATAATATACATATCTAGATATTGTGTGAAATTCCCTGTTATTGCCATTGCTGGCATACGTTTTTCTCACACCGCCCAGCCCCGTGTTCACAGCCAAACCTCGACTTCTACAACAGCCGCTCTCCACCAATAGACACACAGCTCAACGGCCAAACGCCAGCACATGACTCCGCCCCCAAAATGCTAAAAGCACAAACACACAGAGGCACACACACACAAACACACACACACACACACACACACACACACACACACACACACACACACACACACAGCAGCCCACAGCTGTGAGGCCGCCTGTTCGATGCCCAGCTAGGGACGTGAGGACAGAATGTGAAATGTGTGTTCACCACAGAGCTGCAATTACCCACCGCTTGCTGCCGCGGCAACAGCCAATCAGCACTCCATTAGCCCTGCCACACACAGCAGCCCCTCGGTAGTTACTCACACACGAACACACACACACACACACACATGGATACACAACAGTATGCAGACATGGAACATGCGCATAGCAGCACACAAGCACACAATAGGAACACACACACATACACAAATGTGGAAATACAAGTGTACACTGACTCACTTATGAACGCACACACACACACACACACTGTAGACTCTCTCTCTCTCTGTTTCTTCCTGGTTGGACCAAGCCATCACAAGCGTCACTTCACCGTTAAGCTACAGTGTGGATGTAGATGAGTCTGTGCCTTAAGCTACAGTGTGGATATGAATGGAGGGGCGTCTGTCAGTTGAAATGAGAAACGTAGAGAAGAAAATAAGTGGAAAATAATATTATATAAATAATGTTTCCAGAGGCCACCCACTGAGTTAGGTGATTATGTGATATCAGAGTGTGTATACCCACACGTATGCGTGTGTGCCACAAAGGTTCAGACACAGGCATGTTTTTTAACGGGGACAGGATAGCGTCGCGGCTAGGGTGTTTGACGCCCAGCGGAAAAAGGTTCTGGGTCCGAACCCCAATGCGCTGTAACACCCTACCCGCTCATGCATGACATTAATGTAAATACATGCACTGAAGCATCTGATAAATGAGTTCATTATTTTTAGTCATTACTTTTCCCAGTGTACCTCTGTGTTTTAATAATGAGAAAAATCAACATATTTTTCCACCTCTCCATGTGTGTGAACTGTGGTACACCCCCGAACACAAAATGTGAATCTCATTTAGACAAAGTGAGTTTGGATAATTGTGGCACCCAGATGGCAGAGCAGGATTCAGCCGGTTTTGAGGCACGTTTGTATTTCTCGTGACTCACACCACCAACTCACACCAACACTAGAGTCGTCTACAACAGGTCTATATTTTTTGCGCTCGCACAGCACTTTTAATACCAATAAATCTGTTAGAGTTCAGTGCATGTGGTATATCATTTTGATCATTTGTTATCACTCAGACAACTGGAACGGGCGGACCGGGTCTTTTTTTTTAAAGGCTTGCGTCCTACTGATAAGATCTGCACAAACGTTGGAGGTTTTTATTTCCGAGAAGACAAGATGGAAAGTTAGAAGGTGGATTTATTACCCAAATCTGCTGGCGTTTGTCCTCGTGTGAAACATTCAACACGGAAATGTGAAATTAAACTTCCCGATTAACAGAAACCGTGCGCGGTCAAGTATAATAATGTGGTGGGGGTCAAACCGCTCTCTCTCTTGACATTTCAATCGAAATTAACCGAAGCAATTCACCTTCTCGGAAAACGAATCGTGTCAGATCCCAAAAGGGGAAAGCCGTTGAACTCCAGGTGAAGTCTTTGTTCGGTAATTCATTGAGGTTGCTTGGGTAAACACCAGAGGAATTAGGCCTACATTAGGCTACATCCCCCACACACAATGAATGCAGAGATCTGAACTTTGGGCACCGAAGCTTTGTTGTTTTTTTCCCCGCCTGGAACAGACTGCCGGTTGTTTGTACGAGTGAAGGCCATAGGTTAAGATGGATTAAAGTCATAAGCCACTATTCATATAACCGGCAGCCATAAGTCAAAATGTGATTATTATTTAATTAAAGGTGTGGGAAGATTAACTGCCATGGCAAATAATGCACACAGAAAACCAGTATGGGCTGATAGCGATAGGCAAAAACACATGCACAGACACAATTTACACATACCTATTTACAACATACACATACCTATTTACTACTTACACATACCCATTTACAATTTTAGGGCAAGGTGATACGTAAGTATACGTATAGTAAGGGTTTCACATTTTAGGGAAATAGTTTGTTCATCGATCAAACATTTTTCAACATAGGCCAGTTGGTTAGGCTAACTGCTTTCTATGCATATGTGGGCCATAATATAAAAAGATTTTTACTGACAAATATTACTTTCGGAAGAAACTTTCAAAATGAATAATTTCCCCTTCCATCGGCTACAGAGGACAGACATACAGACAGACAGATAGCACAGCTGGTCTGTCACTCACCACCCTCTCAGATGTCTATCATCACCAAAGTCTTTTTTATATAAAATGTTTTGCCCAATCTTGTCGCAATTGCAGTGTACTCAGTGTACATTTTGACTCAAACCCCCTCATCTGAATTCACTGTGAGTCACTTTGGACAAAAGCATGTGCTAAAATGACCTAACTATAGAAGAAGTATTTGTATCTATTTTATATATTTATTTTATCTTTAGCAAGGAGTGACTGTGATGTTGAGTGATGGCAGGAAATGCTCTCTTCTCTCCCCGTCGCTTGCATTCCCATTATTTCTTTGTGTTTGAAATAACTCGTTGCGGTTTTCCCTTTCCTGTGTGTGTTTAGTCGATGGTTCCACTGCCTTTTATTCAAATGACTCTAGAAAGTTTATTATTTATGTGTCTTTTTGTCAGGTGTCCTAAGCGTCATGTCGATAACGGTGAGCGTTTCAACACTCACAAATAGAGAGAGAGAGAGAGAGAGAGAGGGGGGGGGGGGGGGGGGGGCAGTAGATGAAATATCTCTCTCTCTCCCCCCCCCCCCCCCCAGGATACTGAAGAAAATCAAGATGGCTTTCAACCACCATGAATTTGCAAGAAACTAAGAGCCGAAACAACCTATTCAAGTCTTAACATTGATTTGATTCATAATATGTGCAACATGCAATTTATTCTTTTCATGTTATTAAAAACAGTTTTTGTCTCTTTGACATCTGAAATAAATAACATTTTGCACCACATTCATATAATCTCCGGTCTTTTTTGTAAGTTGCTTTTTTATCCAAAAACGACCTACAGGTGAGGGCCGCGGGAACAATCGAAAGCGCACAATCGGAATCGGAGTCGCCACACAAATTGCCGCGCAACCTCCGCCAATTTCCCACCACGCCCAACGACTGGCCAGAGTCCAGATTAGCGCGGGTCCGCTCTGGGAGGGTTCGCCGCGCACCGCTGCGTTCCCCTCTTCCTCACACGCGTGTCGGTCGGAAGGAATAATATTCAAGCATCCCTCCTCTTGGCTCGATACTATAATTACCCATAGTCCTTGGTTTTAAGTGGAAAAAAACGTCCGCCCACACAAACATGTCATAAAGTAGCGGTCTGTCAACGGCAAGTTAGCTTTCTGAGAGCCTTTCGCTCGCTGCCATGGTGCGCTGCTCTACGTAGCAATTAGGCTGTCGGAGGAAAAAGCACATGCATTGGGTAAGACATACATATGCGCGCGCACACACAGCCCTGTGTGTGTGTGTGTGTGTGTGTGTGCGTGTGTGTTTCATACATGTACATGCCCTCACCCCTTCTCTCTCCCTCTGTCTCCATCTCAAGAAGTGGAACAATGGGAAGAAGGAAGACGGGAGGAGAAAGAAGGAGAGGGAGGAGGAGAAGAGAAGAGCAGGTGAAGACCCTGAGGTGAAAAAGAAACCTTTGTTGCCCTTTTTCTGCTCCTCAGAGCAGAGCAGAGGAGAGGAGAGGAGAGGAGTGGGCGGAGAAGAGGAGAAGGGAGAGCGAGGGATTGAGGGAGGAGGAGGAGGAGGAAGAGAGGAGGAAAGGGACACCACAGGAGGGCTTTCTTGTGAGTCTCAACGGTTGACTCCGCGGCACCCCGCGCACCGCGAGCTGTCACTCCAATTATGGCATTCCTCCTGCACACACACACACACACACACACGCGCGCACACACGCATGCACACACACACTAGCCATGTTCTGGCTGCCCTGAAGTGCCTGGTGTGTTTTGCTGTGTGAAGATGATGCCTCCACGCGCATGGCTTAATGATCTTCTAGAGGAACCTATTATAAACACACACACACACACACACACTTAACAAATTCAGCCTTATTCACACGCGTCTACGCACAACATTGAACCTTCCTTCCTGAACCTCGTCTTTTCCCGTCAGTTGTTTGTTCGCAGTGAAACATAACCCTGTGTTTGTGTACGTCATTTGCTCAGGCTGTGGTTGTGCCCTCGAGGTTTATGGTATCTTTCAATCATCATGGTATGGCAGTATATGAAGTAACAGTTATTTGCCGTATACAATGTAGTTGTTTAGTAGAAACTTGTATCCATAATGTCTTACAGAGACTTCAGAGACGTGCATCTCACTCTAGGATGTCTATACAGCTTAGGTTGCCGACATTTGGGGGATCGAACCCAGAACTTTTCAGCTGGGAGTCAAACACCATAACGTGAATACCCATTACAGTGTATTTCTGTTTGTACTTCAAAAAATGTATATTTTATAATAAAAATATATTAGAATAGAAAACATAATAATAATAATAATAATAATAATAATAATAACAATAATATAATAATAATAAAAGCAGCTAATAAAACAACGATGTACACCAATTTATCACCACTGCTCTGTTGACTATTATTTTGTACTACGTTTTAGCTCAAAAGCTGAAAAAAAAGCCAATATAATGAGGAGCAATACAGTATATATATATATATATATATATATATATATATTAAAAGCACTTCTGCCGGGTGTACATTTTTTATCCGACGTACACACACAGTTGACATGTGACAGGTGAACGAGTTGGGGGGGGTTGGGATGGAGATAGAGAGACACATGGGGATTGAAAGGAGAGAGCGAGAGAGCGAGAGAGAGATGGAGAGAAATAAGGAATGAGCAAAGTGTGGCCTGGGAGAGGAAATTGAAAATATTTGAAATTGAGAGCAAGTCTGTGTGTGTGTGTGTGTGTATATTAGTTTGTGTTGTGGTGGGATTGGGTGAGGGTGTGTTGGTGTGTTATTTGGGGTTTTGGGGAAAGGTCTGTGTGTGTGTGTGTTATGATGGGATTGGAGGATGACTGCAGTGTGTGTGTGTGTGTGTGTGTTTGTGTGTCAGTTTGGGGTGAGTAGGGGTGACAGCATTAGAGGAAAGAGTGGGAGAAGGTGTGACACAGTAGCAGGAGATGGAAAAGAGAGAGAGAGCAGTAAAAGGAAAGTTAGAGAGAGAGAAAGATAGACACCGACAGAGAGAGGAGAGAGAGAGAGAGAGAGAGAGACACTGACAGAGAGAGGAGAGAGAGAGAGAGAGAGAGAGAGAGAGAGTGGGTGTCATAGTTGGGTTAGACTGGGAAATTAAAGATATATATGGAGACGGCATGATGGCAAGATCTGGACTAATGCATTTCTCATGTTCCCCTTGCAAACACACTCTCCTGGGCTAGCCGCTAACTGCTAACTCCAGCTGTTCCTGTCCCAGCCCCATGCCTTTGTAGCGTGTGGGCTCAACATCACTCTATTCCTCACCCCTAGGGTTTTAGTGAGAGAGAGAGAGAGAGAGAGAGAGAGAGAGAGAGAGAGAGAGAGAGAGAGAGAGAGAGAGAGTCACTTGCAAGACCAACTGCTGCCTAGTGGTGGCATTGGTGAGCTCGCAATACAGTTAAAACATTTACATTCAAAAATAAACGTGAGTTTGTTCAGCTAACTTTGTTCGGCTAATTTCCTATGAAGGACACGCGTACAACAAACAGTACTATTTCATAATTATTGCATTCAATTCGATAATATTCATTCACACTGAATCAAATGCAACAGAAACCTCTACATATTCCCCCTACCGCCGAGTCCTGCCGTGATATCCTAGCCTCTTATTGTTTTTTATTTCACATAATGAATAAGATAACAAAAAGTTATGTGATCGCGTTTCAGCGATTAGCCTGAACTCACGTCCCGCCGGAGGCCTCGATTTACAAGAAACCAATACGAAGTGAAGTCCATGTGAAGTGAGGAGAATATCAAGGGGGATCTCTGAACGCTATCCCAGCTGGGAAGAAAGCAGAGTGCTCTCGGCCCAGCAAAACAAAAGACCTGCTCGTGACACGCGCCGCATCGGATGTGTCAAACGATAACACGTTTAATGTGCAGTCACCCCCCCACCCCACACACACACACACACACACACACACACACACACCGTGTACGTTTGACACACATCTCCGTCCCAAAGTGATGAAGGGAAGCAGAGACATCCCTCCTCTACGCCACGATTGATTTCCCGTCTTCCTAGTCCACTCAGCGCTTTCTCAACTGAACGTTTCCGGGACAGTTTAAACGTTTTACCGCCGTGTGTTCGGCGGTTAACCGTCCACCCGTAAGAGCATGATGGTTCTTTTATTTTCCATCCAATAATGTTTTTTAGAAAAGGCATTTTCCAGAATCGATAGGGTCCCTGGAGCGAATGTCACATGTAACACACAAGTGAATCCTCTTAGCAACAACAATGGTTGTCACAAACAAAAACTAAACACAGAAACGATCATCATCCCGGAAGTGTCTCTTCGCTCTCCGCGGTTACCAAGACGATGATATCCGTTGTTACCGACCGATAAGAGGGATGGATGTGCGATCGATGCGAGGAATATCCGAGTGCCGTAAGATTAAGTGGCTGTTTATTCACAACATATACGCTACATGCGGCGACACATGCCTCATATCTGCCATGGCCGGATTGTCACGTGGAAACCGAATTACCTTCTATTTGTGTAGGTAAATGTTTCGGTTTAAAGGGACATTATCGTTGTTTTCTGCTTTTGACAAATTCTCCATGCGATGTATATGTATACCCTTTCCTTCTTTATGAACCACCAACATCGCATTGTGAACCAGGAACATGAATAGGTGATATGCTAGATCGTGCCTGCAATAGTTATTGCTCTGTGTTTTTATGATTTCATATGGACCACTGTGTGCATTAAGATCAGTGTGTGTGTGTGTGTGTGTGTGTGTGTGTGTGTAAAACCATTTCATTTCCATCATGTTAAGTTGTTTTCGTTGGTGGCGCTTGGAATTCATTCAAGGTGTGATTACACAATATACAAATCATATGTGATGGCATACGGTCTAACGTGAAGATGCATGCATTTCCAGAAAATAACATGAAGTATATTACCTAAGCCGACATGATTGATGTATAATACATCCCCTCTGGGATTCTGCACGCCAGTCCGTGATGGGCACCGATTTAGGGGGAAAAACGTTTGATTTCAGCATTTGTTGAACGAGGTCCAATGTGAATTGATTGAAAGCCTGTTTGTCAATGAGCTCACAGGCTTGTCAAGATTGTCCATTAAAACAACGCATTATAGCGACGTATGTCTCTTCTACCACACGATTTAATTATCTTTTATTTTTTAATTATGGTTTATCAGGAGACAATGGACGACATATCAGTCATGCTAACAAATGGCACGGGGCGGGGGGGGTGGTCTTCTGCTAGCGATGTCTAATTGATAAATGACTTGTTTTCCTCCCTTACAGACGGATCATTCAACTGGATGAGCGTCTGTAGAGCACACACACACACACACACACACCTCTCTCTAAATGATATTTTGCCAATCTTTCACCCAACGGAGACACACATTAGCGTTGTGTGTGTGTGTGTGTGTGTGTGTGTGTGTGTGTGTGTGTGTGTGTGAGTGTGTGCGTGCGTGTGTGTGTGTGGGCATGCCTGCAAGATACATCAGTGCCAAAGCTGCGCCTTTATTCTAATCTGCCCATCAGTAATGCATGGTGGGAGTGAGTGTGGGGGTGGCTGGGGGATGTAGTCTCTCCTGTACGTGACGGAACGAACCCTACAGATGCTATAGGTGAGATATGTCATATGTCCACCAGGGAAACATGACAAAAGAGGAAAATGACAGGTGATGGAGACCCTGAGCTTCTGAAGCACATCTGGAGACTAGATTGATCTTACCTAGTGCCTCTCTCTCTCTCTCTCTCCCCCCCCCCCACACACACTCCTGGTAATTCATGTGACACAACGTGTCCACGGGATAGCTGGCAGCCTGTGATGAAATGGAAATTAAGAACCATCGCATCACAAAAAAACCAACAAATATCACTTTCAGTGTGTGTGTATTACACACACGCACACTGAAGGAGACCACTCATGGGAGTAAGCCGGCTTTGTTCGATATTGATTGCCGTTTACTCTTTGACAGAAATATAAAATCCCCTCGGATCGGAGAAGGGCAAAGTGGCAGCCAAGGGGTTTCGGGATATTGTCTATGGTCATTAACGGGTCACGAACACATGGCCACCTTGGATCCAAGATGGCTGTGCGTGACGGAGGCAGGAACGCTGTTAGAAAACTATTCAGCGGAATAGTAAGCAGGACAAACACAAGCAGGAAAAGGCTTTTATAATAAAAAAAAAGTGCACATTTCATATTCTCCGGGAGCCTGTCGATGGGTTTGCTGACAGAATTTTTTTCTATCTTCTTCTCAAGTGCCTGTCTGCTTTGCCCCCTCTCTACCTCACACAAAGCTCTCTCCATTTCTGCCATCCCCCCCGCCGCCCCCCGCCGCCATCCTCCCTTTCTGTCACCATCTACAAATCTCCCCCCTGATATCCTTCGCTCTGCTTCCACTTGCCTCCATGTGTGTGCGGAAAAACGCTGGGATTTTTCAAACTTCTACATCTTCTAAAATATTTGTGTCTGTGTTTTTTTTTTTTTTCATATCTTGACTGCCTATGAAGAGTAGATCTAACGGTGCCGCCTATTAGTCTGTCGTTCAGCTTCACAGCTCTCCCACCGTCTGGAAGGGTGTAAGGGGAGGGAGGACAGGTTGTCACGGGCTGCTGCTGACGGATGCAGGGGAATAGAATATATCCCTTCAACCGTTTCCTCAATACGTTTAGTCCGGGTCAAAGTTCAGGGGTCGACGTTGGTTCGGCAGCCCGGAGGTGAGTACCTGGGGTGTAAGCTTGAGGGCAAGGGCGTCCATTTGTGTTGAAAGGCGGTGGGGACATAAGGGCTCGGATGAAAACACATATTTTTTTGGACGGTCTTCAACATAATTACGGCGAGAAAAAAAATGTGCATAACGGAGCATTGAAAAGGGAAAGTTTTTGGGTCATTTTAGAACCAGGCTTAACTGCTCACCCTCCGATTGTGTGAATAAAGTGTAGTATGTATCTGTTGTGTGAATAAACATTAGTATGTATCTTTAGTGTGAATAAATATTAGTATGCATATTTTCAGACGCACTACTCGGCATGTAATTCACACGTCTCTTCCTGAGAGCCTCCTTGCTGGTTGGAGTGAGACGCGTAACCATGCCTCACCTCTACCGGCAACTGCAATACCTCACCTCTACTACTGCATTGCATTGTGGGATATTTATGCCGGCGTAGTGTCCAGTGCTTGCATACTGAAATAATGTTCCCGTAAATAGTATGCACTTCACGCACTATTGGTTTCATACTAAGGTTTCGGACATACTCAAAAATCTCACATGCTGCTTTAGCGTACTAAATGTTAACATGTTAGTATGGAATTTCAGGCGCAGCCACAGACTAAATACACTAGGAAGGGGAGGATAATGTGGGACAGGTGAAACTAGTCAGAGCGAGGGGGGACAATGACAGAGGTGGGAAACACACAAGGGACACAGGAAGTGAGGTGTCTGAAACGAGAGGAGTTGTGAATATAAAACAGGAAACAGGAAACGATGAAAGAACAAATGAAACAATAAAAAAAAAACACGGCATAAGGTGCAGGGTGAGACATCACACCCTCCTCCTCCTTTAATCCTCCCCACCTTTCTCTCTTCCTTCGTCTCTCCCCCTCCCTCCTTCTCCCCTTCCCTCCTACCCTCCTCCGCTCCTCTCCTCACTGATCCCCTCCCTTCCTCTCCCCCACCCCTCTTCCTCCTCCCCATCCCCTCCCTCTCCTCCCTTCGTCTCACCCCCTCCCTTCTGATCTCCTCTCCATCCTCCTCCCCCCTCCTCTAAGCAGTGTTGGTGGCAGTGTGGAGGTGGGGGAGATGATGGAAGGCGAGCGATTAGCTGGTGTAATGGCCTCCGCAGAGTCCTCGCCACCACGCAAATCACTGGCAGCCTTCTGTGTGTGTGTGTGTGTGTGTGTGTATGTGTTGGAGGGTGGGAGGGGCTTGTGTATGTCAATGTGAAATGGTACGGTATGAAACCCTCTTTAAGAGACATGCTTCTAGCTGACTAATTCATTCTTTAGGGTCTCTCTACCATCCCATTTCTCTCTCTCCCCCCCCTCTCTCTCTCTCTCTCTCTCTCTCTCTCTCTCTCTCTCTCTCTCTCTCTGCTGCGGCTGCATGTCTCTCGCCCTCAATCATACAACTCTCCTCCACGCTGGCAGGAAAATGGCTGCCTGCTAAATGGCCCCACTCAGCGGCACCGCCGACTCACTCATCGACCAAGGCCTTCGCCTCGCCACGATGTCACACGGGCGCACGCTAACACATACACACACACACACACACACACGCACAGATGCACACACACACACACACGCACACACAGACACGCTAACACACACAGGAAAGCACACATACACACATGCGCGCAAAATCCCATACGCCTACATATACCTGACTCAGACACACAAACCCACAAACATACAGACACGCACAAACCCACAAAGATCCACTCGGAAACACAACAGACGCAACCCATTCGCACACACACACACAGACACGCACAACCTTCCCACACACACACACACACACACACACACACACAGACGTACACAAAATCGTAGGCGTGCAGATCACACATGGATCGCACACATTGCAGCTGTGTTGGTGTGAGTGTGTGTATGTCGGCCCTAAATAGACATGCCACAGATGGCAGCACTATAAAACACACACACACACACACACACACACACACACACACACACATAGGTCACTGTTTCTCAAATGATTCACACACACAGACCTTTTCAATTAATCCTATTCTGAGGATGCATACACAAATACAGCTAGCACACATGTGCTAACAGGCTAACAGGGACCCAGACTGATGCTGACGGTATATAAGGAATATATTAGAGCTGCACTTTCTCACACACACTCTCACCAACATGGAGAACCGCTGTGCAATGGCAACATATGTCACCAACGATCAATGTACCCAGAGGGCGCTCTGGGGGTCTCTCTCTCTCTCTCTCTCTCTCTCTCTCTTTCTCTCTCTCTCTCGTGTTTAATACGGTCTAGCAGGCGGAGACAGGCAGTCTGGTTGAGACATTTCAATAAACTACCTCTGCAGTCGCGTCTTATTTCCCAACAGGGCAAAACCTGCCATTTGCTTTCGTTGTTTGTTCGGGACTCTTGCATACTCAAGAGTCTCCTGCGCTGGACTTTAGTGTTGGGCGACTTTCCGCCGGAACAGTATATCACGGTTGTATAAACTTTAGACCGTGTCCGTATCAATACCGGCTCGAAATACAGGTATGTCTCTAGTTATAAGTGATTGTTTCATTTCTTCACACTTATTCACATTTCTCTGTCATTTGAGGCTAGAGAATTTGATCTGACGTCAGCCAATCAGTGGGATGTGCTTGAGCACGAGGCACAAGCCTAAGATAATGAAGGCGCTAACGTGGCAGCTAGCACGATCCCCGCGAGTGATAGTTAAAAAA
Organism: Merluccius polli; assembly: GCA_030340625.1. Lineage (NCBI taxonomy): Eukaryota > Metazoa > Chordata > Actinopteri > Gadiformes > Merlucciidae > Merluccius > Merluccius polli. Next base: position 18,870 of record JAOPHQ010000715.1, read on the forward strand.
CAAAATACGACGACCCCTGTCTGTGAACAACTAAAGTCAGATTGCAGACATTCAGAGTAGAATAAGATTAAGGTTGGAAAGCTCACTTAATGAAGGCAGAATTAATGAATGGCCTTTAGCAGGAGTTAAATTCACTGCGTGCACGTCGCTAAGTGGGCCGCTATATTCCCGAGCGCGGTAAGTTTAAGACACACACACAATCAGCTGCGGCGCAAAACATTCTGGCCTTTTGGAGTGATACTGCAAAGCGACAGCCCTCCGCCGCGAGGTTGGGCACATCCTCTACCTGAAATTACTGCAGCGCTTTCTCCATAGGAAAACAATGGAGTGGGTCGCGCACTGTGTCCACATGCGTCTCAAGTGAACACGTCGATGAGACAATCGGCAGGACTAAGGCGAACTCATTAAACGGCTCCCAAACAGCAACAACTTCTCCCACAGCCTTCAGGCAACGGGATCAACAAAGGGATCACAGCAGCTATAGCGGACTTCATAGGCGGATGAGACCTTTCTCTGTGGTACCGAATACAGGGTTGTTGGATGGACGTTTAAAGTGCCAAGTTCCCGCACACATTTTGCCCAGACAGTATAATACCTGCCTTATACAACAAAACAAAAGAGCAAATTGACATGTTGTCATGAAAACGATTCCTTTGCGCTAACTACCGACAGTTGGACGTCTAGACCTACAGAGCTAGCATATTGTAACAGCTCATTACGGCAGACTGAGAGATAAAGAGCCCATTCACACTGATTTCATGATGATACCCTAATCTTTAAAAAAAGTGGTCCTATTCTGTTTAAGGCACTGCTGTGGGACTTAATTTTGCCATATGCTGCTGATCTATGCATTCCTTTGTTGAAGTTGTGTTTAAATGACACCATTTTGTGTGTTTTATATTAAGCAGGCAATAGGCACTAGACACTAGTTAGCTATCCATGTTGCTTACTGTTATAATAATAAATGGAAAATCTAAATACAAATGAAAAATGCTCAGGCACTTATTTTGTTGATGAAAACCGTACCGAACCGTACCGTATCGTACCGAACCGTGACTTTTGTGAACCGTTTCACCCCTAACCTTTAGCATACATTGAATCCGATTTGTTGATTTTAAATCCTCAATTGAATGCCGGATCGAATTCCCAGCTTTTCTTTTTGTTCCCAAAATTACATTTAAATACAAATTCCACACCCTTAAAAAGCAGGTAAGTTCAGCTCGAATGACTAAGGTAAAATATGTCTCAAGGTTAACAAAATTGGTATACATGCAGAATATGGAGCAAAAACATGAAATACGATGCTCATGCTGGCTGGCTACATCGCTCCATCTCCCGGTGAAACTGCTTGTCAAAATCACCCCGTTTGAGGCAACCGGTAGCCAGATATAGCCTTTTGCTGATTTAATAAATCCTTTCGACTTATAGGCCTATGAACACAAAGTTACGAATAGCAAGATCATGAAGGTCATAATTCATCGCTAGTCTATTACTCAAACATGGCTAGTAGCCTTATAATGGATTTCGAATGGGTTTATTATGTAATAAACAAGAATGGAGAAAAAAAAGATTTGCAGATGATTGCTTCCACCCTCTGGCAGAAGAGAGCGCATGGCACCTTGGAAACAGACGTTAGAAGATGCGCTCTCGCTTAATTATACAAGTTGCTTTTTTTTGACAGTTGAACCGTAAACCTCGATGTTTTTGCGAGGGATTTGAACTGTTTTAAAAAATACCTAACCCTACTACACTTATCTGCAACCTAATGCTAATGCTTCAAACCTGTGGAATTCATCGGCTCGGAGTGGTTAAAGAAAACAACAGCAGCAGCAGCAGCAGCAGCAGCAGCAAATGGATAAATAAATAAAAGCCACACTTCATGCCATGCAAAAAAAAAAGAGTAACACAGAGTAACACTTCAAAAGACGGCCAGAATAGCTTTTAGCATTCTGGCTGGGTTTTGTTTATGTTCGTCGGTGGAATTTGAATAACTGCTTTTCCTCCCGCAGCGTTCATCGTAAACAATGTCCCCCGGGCATACCTGGGTAATTCCTGTAATTCTTTCTGCAGCGCTATGGCTGAGTGCTGGACCATTCCTCCTCCTGAATCTCTTCAGGACACGTCGTCTCTCTTTCCCCCACTGCTCTTATCTCCCATATGTCTTCTCTTTTTGTTTTACTTTGTTAGTTTAATTCTCTTCCTGTCGGCTTTCAACTCTGTCTTCCTTCCCCTAACCTCTGTCTTACTGGTACACACACACAGACCGTGACAAAGAGAAACACTACCTTTATTTCTGAAAAGGAATCCCTAAACCTGACTCTAATCTGTCATTCAGCTGTAGTGTTGTGACAAGTGTGTTCGACTCCCAGCCCAAAAGGTACTGGGTCCGATCCCCAATGTCTACAGTCTACCCGTAGGCATCTTTGAGGTGTATCTTATGATCTGTATCTGAATTCATTGTGAGTTTCTTTGGAACAAAGCGTCCGCTAGAAGATAACCGAATAATAGTAATTTAAATCATCGTGGCAGTAGACCCTACCACACGCCACTTCGGAGGCTTTGCTGCGCTCCTCTGACACACAGGACACAGGTAGATGTTGTATAAACCGGTTTATTGGAGAGTTGGCAAGATGTTACAGCCAGGGCAGATGTTAAATGCTGTCATGACAGATTCTCTCTCCCTGAGTGTGTGTGTGGTGATAGCTGGTTTATCCTGGGTGCTTTGATTCCTCATGCACCACAGGTGTGCAGCCTCATCCAGCCCAGAGTCTAATCAGTGTGACATGAGCCAGGTGAGGCTGTAAACCAGCTATCAACCACACGCACCACGGTGATGGCGGTATTGTGTTGTTTGGCAACAATTCCCTAAAATAATAACCTTTTTTCTATCTTGCGCGCTGTGATTGTCACAGTGGTTAGAGACTGCTTCCAGTGATAACAGAAGACTTTAATAAATCCATACATTATTAAGTTAGTTGCCTGGGTGGTCGGCGTTGTTACTTTAACGTCCTTTGTAGTCTACTTATGAAGCATTGCGCGCGCTTGCTCGATATTACAACGGTAAAATAGGATTTCCTCTGGGAACATCTGGCGGTACAAATGAACTAGACTAAATACGTGAATAATTTATGCCTTTGGTTTTGCTCTGTGAGAGAGCTGTGGCTCTGCATCCTTTGCTCATAACCCTGAACTGCACAGTTGAGAGTAAAAGTAAGCGATTTTATATGTTCAACTATTGTGTTTTCTTGGTGTTATTTGCTGTTATCAGACTTGCACACTTGTAATTCTGCTGCCTTTGGTTATATCGCCAAACTATATTTAAACTGAAAGTGAAAGTAAACATGTCTTAGGTCATAGTTTGTTTTGGCTGTGAGCAAGGAAAACCACGGATTTAATTGCTGGTCTAAATTCAGTTTCCAGACTCTTTGATTCGTAAATAATTTGTCCTTTGCGTTCATTATAACGACACCCATAGCGGTGCCTAATGGTTATATGACTGAACTGCAACAACAAATGTGCACCCTAAAACTAGTAACTGCTCATTAATAATTGCTTCTATGTACCACAGAAAGCTTAAATAAAGTGCTGGATGGACAGTCTTCGTGCTGGCGGGATGACAGCCTCCCTCTGTCCTCTATCACCTTCCCCACTTTCTTCCCTTTTCCCCTGCTAACCTGCTTTCTCTCTCACACTCCCCATTCATCTGTGTCAAACTCTAAATAAAACCGCCCCACAATAGGAAAATGACCTCTTTTTTTCTATTTTTCTGAGAAAGCTGTACCGAAAAAAGAAAAGAAAATTGATGAGCAAGCAAAAGGTCCTGCACCTCAATCTCTTTTTCAAATATAATAAGATCTACAGTGTGTTGGTGACATAACGCCCAGCTCTTTTGTAGACAGTTTGGTTATATTTAGCTTCTTTCCTCACAAATAGTTCTGGTCGAGTTCAGTCCGGGAAAGATGCCCTCACCCCCACCTGTGTCTTAATGACGTGTATCTTAATTCACAAGTCTCTTTGCATAAAAAAGCCGAAATGTTTAAGAAATAGTCTGCATGGAGGAAATACTCGAAGCAGCAAAATCCTGAAACAGCTTTTTATTACAAATTGATAATCCGTCTCCCACCCGCAATGTGTGTGACCCCTCTCTTAAATACGGAATAAAGTGCAACATGGCACACACACGCGCCCACGCACGCAGACAGTCCTCCACCTCGCTTCCCAAAGTAACATTTCTGGGCGCTCAGGGCTTTTTTGTGCGGGTGAAGCCAAGCCACCCATTGTCCATCTCCAGCCCCGGTCGAGATGGCCTCAGTGTGGCCATTGTTCAGAAGGTCAGCCGTCTCGCTAAACGGAAACTGAACACGGCTTCATGAGTTGCAGAGTTCCTCCGGGTCAAGGCGCCTTGGCGGACAATGCGTCCCCAGAGAACAGATCGAGAACCCTTTCTCCTTCGGGAAGGGGGAGAGGACAATAGCCACCAGGCTCCTCAGAACCCGCCCCGTTCATACAAAATTAAAAGTGGTCGTCGGAGCCCGGACATTGTTGGATGTTTTCTAGAAGTTTCCGGCAGTTGAGAAGAGATTCCTTTCAGAAGGCACTGGGGACGTACTGTGTGGGAAGGTCAACTCGCTTTGAGGCGATAAAGAGTGAGAATTTGACTTTATCCAACTTTAACTTGACTTTTTACCCACGTAGAGAATATGCTCCATCATGAATCATAAGTCATTTAATAGGATTCTTTTTAAATGTTTAAAAAATGTCAGAAAATGATTTAACAGTGACTTTATACCAATGCTGTTTAGGAATGTATGTGGATAAAACAATGTTGGCACCTTCAGACACACGCACACACGCAATTACTCTTCATGTTTCCTTGTTGTCTAATAAAAAGTATATCACAACATAAACAGTCCCTTTGCGTCACGGATCAGAAAGATCACTTCTGTCACCGGGCAAAACAACTGGCCATAAAATAGCACGCATAGGCCACTGTGGCGTGTGTGTGGTCGACTCGCCTGACCTGAGTCTGACTGATGAGACTCTGGGGCTGGGTGAGGCTGCACACCTGTGGTGCGTGAGGAATCAAGGCACACAGCCAGAGCAGATGGAACATGCTGTCATGACATGGGCTCTCTCCCTGAGTGTGTGTTGATAGCTGGTTTATCCTGTGTGCCTTGACTCCTCATGCACCACAGGTGTGTAGCCTCACCCGGCCCCAGAGTCTAATCAGTTTGACTCAGGCCAGGTGAGGCTGCTTGTGTGTGTGTGTGTGTGTGTGTGTGTGTAGGTCGATCCAACATGGAGGGTGGTGTGGTCAGATTCACACCCACAAAAGAGGAAGACAGTTGGTAAATCACCGGTTCAGACACTAGCCACTACACCATCCTGGCTAGTGATCTTGCTCAAGGACGCTTACGGGTGCAGATTTGGATTCGGGGAAATCAACCTCGGCACCATTCAAACATGCTAGCCACTACACACAGTGTTGCTGTGATCATGAATGGCCGCCTGGCCACCCCACCTGACGGCTACCCGTTGGCTCACCAGCCAGCACCATGTACAATACACATTTTTAGGGTTAGTACTTGCTTGTAATACTACTATGCATGTCAATTATGGCACCCATTGCACTTCTAACCATCCTTCTCAAGGTTTCTTTTTTCTTGCTCTTTAGGGGGTTTGGGATATGGGGTATCATAAATATATGGCCTGTAAAGCCATTTGAGACTGTAACTGTGATTAAGGTACACATAAAACTGACTTGACTTGACTATCCTGTACCCATATTGAAACCTGTGTCTCTTGTGTATTATAGTACTATGAAACATTGCTAAAAACGGAAGCTAGCTAGAGTACACGTGGTGTGTGCGTGTAGGGTTAGGTGTGTGTTGGTATGCGTCGTAACCATGTGTTATATAAACGGGTTAGCTTAGCTTCACTTCCTATCCACACCCACTCAACACCATCTTCATAGAAACATCATTTGGTGGGCGGTGCTTTCATCCAGATGATTTCAACACCACTGGTGTGCAAATTTCCGAGTCTGGGTGGCCTCTGTGGGAATCAAACCCCCCAACCCTAGCAGTGTTCATGTCTACCGCCATGTCTCCACCAGTTGAGCAAGCCGAGGGTCCCAACATACATCTACATCTAACAAAATACAGCTCAACAGCACATTGTCTCAGCCAGGGGTTAAGGAGAAGCCTGCAGTGAAGTCGCTTCACCGGTGCCAACTACACCAGGGGCGGTGACAAGTTTAGCTCTTACACCCTATTCAATTTTGTTGGGGGGGGGGGCCGCCCCCTTCAGGGCACTGTAATCGAAACAGATGCTTCGCTCATCTCCGAAACACCCGCCACTCGCCATCTTGGTGCGGCGTGGGGGGCCTGACAAACGAGCGCAGAGGTAGGAAGCAGCGCTCGTGCCGGATGGGGGCCCCGTGCCCGAGATGGGAGACGGGTGCTTTTTTAATCTTTAACAACGTGACTTTTAAAAGACCACAGGGCACATGCCGGGGTAATGCCGGTGCTATCCGTGACATTCCTCGTGAGGCATGGCGGTGCGTCATGGTTGTTTTTTTTCGCATCCCTTTCTTTTCCGTTTTTCAAATCTCGCTTCAAAAACTCCCAACGGCGTTTCAGAGCACCACTGTGTGGATTTGTCATCTGCGCACACAAAAACAACCTAATGCCTCCACTTGGGCTGCAAATCAGCTTTATTCAATCAAATTATAAACAGCTGAAAGAGGAATGACCGTCATCATCAATGATGTCTAGTGAAGACACAGACTGAAGGTCACGTTCCTCTATTACAACCCGCTCCACTTAAGGGGCAACACAAGCATCTTTTCATCTCTTGCATATCTCTGATGAATCGCTGCGTGTTTTCCGCTGTGAACTTGCGAGTGCCAGAGCAAGTGTTCGACTCACAATGAGGCTGAAGTAATGTGGGGCAACCTTGGATGTCTCTCTGGCATTTTCTTTTTTTTTTTTTTTTCAATTAGCAGTTTGGCCTCCGTTGTGAATATGGCTCCACATGTGATTGTGGAGGCCCTTTCGTAGCAGCGGTGGTCTCAAAAGTGCGCACGCACACAAGGATGAGAAGAACAAGAAGGAAACTAAAGACAAGTGAGGGAAGTGCTGAGAGAAGAGACACGCCGCTAGCTAGAATCGTCCTCGCCCGCTTCACCGCGGACACAACAGCCGTGAATGGAAATGGTAGATAAAAGGGAGAAAGAACAAAACACCAACTTTGGAAAGTGACATTGAAGGTGTTTTTGTTTTCTTCTTCTTGGGGTGAGACCATGGCAGTGACTATCGAGCAAACGTTAGTAACATCAACCGTTTAACATGTGTGTGTGCCTGTTTGTATGTGTGTGTGATGATATTTGGCATGTGAGTAGGGCTGCCCCTGACTAAAGATTTTCTTCGTCGACTTGTAGTCGTTATTTCAATCCGATGGTTGACTAATCGTTGTACTTTTAATGTAATCTTAATGTAATCTACAAATTGCTTGAAATTGCCATTCCTAGTAGTTACACCAATGTTTAGCTGACAAGATGCAGCGATGAGTTAAATCAGGGCTTGTTTGCGACCACATGCATTCGGTTGCGATGCTTGTGGCGTGTTTTTTTTATGTTTTACTTTTTGCACGACTAATGAAAACTTAGTCGACTAAGCCTCTGCCGATCGACTCAGGGTTGGTGGACTATTAGGGGGCAGCCCTACATGTGAGTGTGTGTTTGTGTTGGTGGTATTGTTTGTTGCCGTTTTAAGTGTGTGAGTGCACTTGTATTTTTGTGCTGGTTTTTGGTTATGTTTTTGTCCATGTGCGTTTGTATGTGTGTGTGTTTGTGTGCGTGCAGATGTGTGTTGATCAAAGCATCCCCATGCAAGGGGCATATCTCCGGTTTCAGCTGTGGAGGGGACGATGTGAGCGCAAGAAGTGCATGAGACGAGACGTGCACAAGGAATTTTAGCACAAATATTATAAATATTTGGGGTAGGCTTCTAGAAAATCAGATGATCCTGAACCCTGTTATTTACCAACCACTACAGCCTACAGGTGTGCCTTCATACCAATTACTACTTTTACTTATTTATTGCTATATATACGCACACAACAGGGCTTCTCAAACTTGAGGCCACCTGATATCCAGATGAGGTTGTGAGAAATTTAAAAAACTACTTGATACTACTTGAAAACAGTTTTTCTTTTTTGGGGTTAGGATGGGGTTTCCTTTTAGTTTTTCGGGTTTGGTTGTTAAGTTTTGGAGTTTGGTTTTAGGGTTAGGGTTTTCTATTATGATTAGGTTTTAGGGTTTGGTTTATGATTCTAGGGTTTGGTGTTATGTTTAGGGTTTGGTGTTAGGGTTAGGATTAGTGTTTCCAACTAGGGTTAGGGTTTCATATTAGGGACACTCCTAAAGAAAGATTCCCCACACTTTCTTAACAACAACTGCCATCAACACCGACAGAGACACACATGCTTACACACACAGGTCTAGCCGAGACCATTATAGTAGAGTGCGCCGGTAGAGCACTTGGCTGCAGAGATGTTGTGGCTAGCAGAGAAAGGTGTGTGTGTGTGTGGGGCATAGGCGTCGATTACGGTGGGGACGGGGGGGACATGTCCCCACCACTATTTATAATTTGAATTTTGTCCCCACCACTTTTAAAAATGTGAAACCCAATTGCGACCGAAAAAATCCCCACATACTCAACCGCAGCCCGTTCTCATCCCAACTACAGCGTCCGCTCGCAGAGCAGAGTCTAGCGTCCATTCACTCCAATAATAACCCAGTCACGGTGATAGATTACGCTAACCCTAACCCTAACCATAACCATAACCCTTTTTGGAGTGAATTGTTTCACAGTAGACTGCGGACGCTGTAGACTCTGCTCTGCGAGCGGACGCTGTAGACTCTGCTCGTCTCATACCACCGCGAACGGGTTTATGAGACCCCAGATCGTTTCACACAGACGCGGGAGGGTACCTTTGGCGTCAGTATCCAGGGCTTAATTTGGGCCGGAACACGCCGGAATATGTTCCGGCACCTCCGACGTCGGATCCGGCACCTCCAACGGTGGATCCGGCACCTTTTTTATTTTTTTATCCCCCCCCCCTCCCGGGTTGTCTGCCGAAACCGTCAAGTCTAAATCATGCGATGACATCCTCACAGCATGCACACGGGCTGTGTGTGGACTCGGGTCTGCGGCTGAGTCCGCGGCCGGGTCCACGGGTCCGGTGCTGGGTCCGCGGCTGGCGGGTCCGGTGCTCCCCCCCCCCCCCGTTGACAATCGCGCCGAATGTAGAGCACATTGTAATGCAGCGTTGAATGGATGAATAGCTTACATAAGGGTCCCCAGCACTTTTCAAACCACACTCAAGCTTATGGTTATTGTCCCCACCACTTCTAAAACCAAACTGACACCACTGGTGTGGGGCCAGGATAATTGTAACCTGGTGTACCGGGAGTGTGCCAGATGCATGCCGATCTAGAAGACATCGCTGTGATCATAAAGATGAAGTACGGCAGCGCGGTGGGGAAAATACGTTGGCGGTGGGAGGAGGCGATGGGGGAGGAGGTACGGGGTCATTTTATTTAGACTATGATTATTGGTTATTGTTGGTGTGTGTATACATGTGAAAAATGAGTCCCGTATGGATGTGAATGTAAGAATACACACACTGATATAGATATGCCACCAGATATGTTTATTACACATGAATACACACCAAGCTCTCTGGGAAACGTGGGCAACACAAACACACACACTTGTACACACAGATACCCATTATCTCACACACACACACCTTTATCATAAGCCAGTAGGCAGCAGCTGCTGGGGTCTAACCACACACACACACACACACACACACACACACACACACACACACACACACACACACACACACACACAGCCTTCAATTAATAATGCACCACACAGGGAGCCATCGCGCACCACCTTGAGTGGCGCTCCGAGGCTGCTTCATATTCATACAGAACGTATTTACTTCTTTAATGGCTGCCCGCTTATGAGACACAATGGGGAGAGAATGGTTGTTATTGTTTTGGGAGAGGAGACTTCATAGCCTTCCTCAGGGAACTGTTTCGGTGCAGATCTAGGAGGTAGAGAGTGATTCACACACTGTTTTAAGAATAGAATGGCCTCCTTTCAAAGTCCGTCTGACGTTCGCTCTCTGCGTGCTGAAATAAAGTGAAAGAAGCAGAGAGAGAGAGAGAAAATTGAGAGTTTTGGCAAAAGATGTGCAGACAGTGTCTGGCTGTGTGAAGGACAGATTAGGAGACACAGAGAGAGCGATAGATAGACATAGAGCCAGACAGATAGTCAAATATAGAGAGATGGATAGATGAAAGAGCTATATAGATAGACATAAAAAGAGCTAATATAGCTATGAAACTAGATAGCAAGATAGAGAAAGACAGCTAGATATATTGATAGAGAAAGATAGACAGAGAAAGTGCTAAATAGATAGATAGATAGATAGCTAGATGAAAGAGAGCTAGATAGAGAGAGACAGGCAGACTGATTAAAATGGCAGAAGAGGAAGACAGGTTCCAGGTTGGGTCGGCGGAGGTCCTGGTCACGTGCGCCATAATCTCTCTAAACAGATTTCTGTATATGAATGCAGAATCTGTAGGCAAGGCACAAGATTTGGTGATTGTTTTAGCTACTTGTGAAAAGGCTACTTGAAAAACAATCCATTCGTAGACGTCATCTCTCAACTCCAACTCTGTTCACGTGTCTCAACTTGCAAATCAGACAGTAAACAATGACGGAGCACGGTTGAGGAAGTCTTGGCCCGGATATACGCTGGCTACACTGATACCCCAGAAATATTGGCCATTGCCCCCAGAGGCGAAATCGATGGGTTCCGAGATTGGCTCCGCCATAACGGCGAGTTTCTCCGCCATGGCGGAAACTCATGCTCAAACACATGCTCAAACGCACACACTCAAACACACACACTCAAACACAGACACACACACACACACTCAAACGCAGACACACACATACACGCACAATGTTGACATTCATGAAGCGTTCGGATTTGCATACCAGACGCTCCCGTCTGAAACACTGCATGTGGTGTCGATGCATTTCCAAAAGACGCCTACACTAGTCACACATGGCTGGATAAATACAAATATTCATCTCTTGTTTTTAATGTGTCATTTTTGTGAGGATATCGGGAGCTTTTGTAGAGTATTGTTTTGTCCAATGAACAAAAATACCAGTATCTACTACTAACCAATATCCGATACAATAAAAAATACCAAATTCAGTTTCTCTAATTGTTTGATAGTACATAGTTTCCTACGGGAGATCCCTAAATGATTAGAAATATCCATACAGCTTTTTCTCGTCAACAAATGTATCTTATTCAATTGAGTGGTCTGATAGCCTGCTGTTTGAAGCACTAACTTTTCATATTCAACAAAGGCCTAAGACGAGGACCGCTGGGACAAATGTACATTTTTTTTCCTGTAGATTTTCCCCAACCGTATCTTACCTCTCATAATAAAAAGGGGGGTGTGAAGAGCGAGTTGAGATAATAAACTCCACCATAGTCGTGCCCACACATGGCCCATCTTAAGAAATATTCCCTAGCTCTTGTGGTGTCGCAGTGGTGAGGTGTTTACTGTGTTGGGGAGGCCTCACCTGGTTAGCAACATGCGTCCGGAGGGTAGTTGGCCGGTGGCTCAACCTGCTAGTGTGCTAACCACGTAGGCAGTGACCCAGGTTCGATTCTCAATGTGCATTCATACGCTTCCAAGTCATCCCCTCTGTCTTTCAACCCACGTTCCTGTCTTTCCTCTCAAAATGCCACAACAAAGACCATTCATATTGACAATTGTCATGGACGAAATGAAGGACAATGGAGAAAGCCATCGCTGTTTGTCAATTTTGAACATTAAATAAGAGCACACTCATGAAACAGTAGCAATAATAATAAATAATAATAATAATAATAACAATAATAATAATAATAATAATAATAATAATAATAATAAATAATAATAATAATAATAATAATACATTTTATTTGTATAGCTCAGTGAATTCAGATACAGGTAACTATTAAGAAGCAAGTATGGAGCAGGTTCGGCTGGGAGTCGAACAGCCTAGTCACTATTATCCTTGAATGTTGATGATACTCAATACTCGGCTCTATCTCCAAAGGCCTAATGTCTCCAGCCCTCTGCAGTTAGCTTTTTATTTCCTTTTTCATCTTCAACAATATGTTGGATTTGTACCACAGCTCATGCTACATATCCCTAATGTCAGTGGTTTGATAAATTTAGCTATGGTAACCCTTCCTTTTACAGTCCGGTAATTACCAGGAAATTACCTGGTAATAAGATGTATTTACTAAGTAATAACCATGTAATTAAATGTAATTACCTTGTAATTACCAAGTACTTACCAGGTAATTACCCAGTATTTTATTACATATTTAGCTGGTAAATACCAACAAGTTACCTGATATTTACTAGATATTTTCCTGACATCTACCAGGTATTTACCCATTACCTGGTAGATATCCTGCAATTGCATATTGTAGACAATAAACCCACTGAATGTGTCTATATGTGACTTTGTTAGGGTGATAATACATGTATATTTACCTGGTACTTACCAGGTATTTACTCAAAAATGATCGCATATTTACCTGGTAACTACCACTTATTTACCTGGTAGTTACCTGATATTTACCTGGTAAATACCAACAAGTTACCCAGTATTTACTAGATATATACTGAAAACTACCAGGTATTTATCCATTACCAATGAACCTGTGTAGTGACAGTGAGGGTAGTAATGACTCTGATTTTTACCTGGTAATTACCCAGTATTTACTTAATAACTGGCAACTATACCATGATATCATGTTCAAAACTACACATCCTAATGGGTGGTAGATGATTATAATCTACAATTACCAGGAAAGTATATGGTAATATCATTGAAACAAACCACGCTTCCTTTTACAGTACAGTTCCACCTTTCTTACAAGGTAACTACTCTGTAAAACTCTGATATCACCCCGATATTTACCTGATAATTATCAGGGAGATATGGGAGTTTTTGCCAGATACCATGTTAAAAACTGATATTACCATATACTTTCCTGGTAATTGTAGATTATAATCATCTACCACCCATTAGGATGTGTAGTTTTGAACATGATATCATGGTATAGTTGCCAGTTATTAAGTAAATACTGGGTAATTACCAGGTAAAAATCAGAGTCATTACTACCCTTACTGTCACTACACAGGTTGATTGGTAATACATAATCTATAATTCCTGGATAAATACCTGGTAGTTTTCATTATATATCTAGTAAATACTGGGTAACTTGTTGGTATTTACCAGGTAAATATCAGGTAACTACCAGGTAAATAAGTGGTAGTTACCAGGTAAATATGCGATCATTTTTGAGTAAATACCTGGTAAGTACCAGGTAAATATACATGTATTATCACCCTAACAAAGTCACATATAGACACATTCAGTGGGTTTATTGTCTACAATATGCAATTGCAGGATATCTACCAGGTAATTATTGGGTACATACCTGGTAAATGTCAGGAAAATATCTAGTAAATATCAGGTAACTTGTTGGTGAAGAAGTTAGGGACCTTTCGGTCTTTATTTGTCATTCCCATGTTCGGGAACGAAATTTGTTCTCTGCATTTGACCCATCCTACTGTACGTAGGAGCAGTGGGCTGCTATGATCAGCGCCCGGGGAGCAAGTTGGGGTTCAGGGTTCAGTGTCTTGCTCAAGGACACTTCGACACGCAGACAGTTTGGAAGCGGGGATCAAGGGGATCGAACCGCCGGCCCTACGGTTAGTGGACGACCCCGCTCTGTCCACCCGCTCTACCTACTGAGCTACTGCCGCCCTAAAGGTGGTATTTACCAGATAAATGTAATTAAATACTGGGTAATTACCTGGTAAGTACTTGGTAATTACAAGGTAATTACATTTAATTACCTGTTATTACTTAGTAAATACATCTTATTACCAGGTAATTTACCTGGTAATTACCGGACTGTAAAAGGAAGGGTTACCCTTAACCCTAATATCAAACCCATTAACATTAGGGTAAGTGGTAGTTAGTTTTTCTTTAGTAACTTTTTTTCTGAAGGTCGTAAAGACTCAGAGCCGATGTCTGCCCCATGGTTTATGGGGAAGCCGAACATGACAGTCTTGGTCCTGAGTCATTGCGACCTTCCGTTCTGAAACCCTAACCCTAATATCAAACATTAACCCTCATATGAAACCCATTAACATTAGGGTAAGTGGTAGTTAGTTTTTCTTGAATAACATTTTTTCTGAAGGTCGTAAAGACTCAGAGCCGATGTCTGCCCCATGGTTTATGGGGAAGCCGAACACGCCAGTCTTGGTCCTGAGTCATTGTGACCTTCCGTTCTGAAACCCTAACCCTAATATCAAACCTTAACCCTAATATGAAACCCATTAACATTAGGGTAAGTGGTAGTTAGTTTTTCTTGAATAACTTTTTTTCTGAAGGTGGTAAAGACTCAGAGCCGATGTCTGCCCCATGGTTCATGGGGAAGCCGAACACGCCAGTCTTGGTCCTGAGTCATTGCGACCTTCTGTTCTGAAACCCTAACCCTAATATCAAACCTTAACCCTCATATGAAACCCATTAACATTAGGGTAAGTGGTAGTTAGTTTTTCTTGAATAACGTTTTTTCTGAAGGTCGTAAAGACTCAGAGCCGATGTCTGCCCCATGGTTTATGGGGAAGCCGAACACGCCAGTCTTGGTCCTGAGTCATTGCGACCTTCCGTTCTGAAACCCTAACCCTAATATCAAACCTTAACCCTCATATGAAACCCATTAACATTAGGGTAAGTGGTAGTTAGTTTTTCTTGAATAACGTTTTTTCTGAAGGTCGTAAAGACTCAGAGCCGATGTCTGCCCCATGGTTTATGGGGAAGCCGAACACGCCAGTCTTGGTCCTGAGTCATTGCAACCTTCCGTTCTGAAACCCTAACCCTAATATCAAACCTTAACCCTAATATGAAACCCATTAACATTAGGGTAAGTGGTAGTTAGTTTTTCTTGAATAACGTTTTTTCTGAAGGTCGTAAAGACTCAGAGCCGATGTCTGCCCCATCGTTTATGGGGAAGCCGAACACGCCGGTCTTGGTCCTGAGTCATTGTTACCTTCCATTCTGAAACCCTAACCCTAATATCAAACCTTAACCCGGTAACCCTTCCTTTTACAGTCTGGTAATTACCAGGAAATTACCTGGTAATAAGATGTATTTACTAAGTAATAACATGTAATTAAATGTAATTACCTTGTAATTACCAAGTACTTACCAGGTAATTACCCAGTATTTAATTGCATATTTATCTGGTAAATACCAACAAGTTACCTGATATTTACTAGATATTTTCCTGACATCTACCAGGTATTTACCCAATAATTACCTGGTAGATATCCTGCAATTTGTGACGAATGGATAACTGCACATATGTATCAACAGACTAATATCCTCACATAGCCACAAAGGAATAGAAATAAATATACAAGTTGTATTAACTGCACCTGAACACTAGATGGCGGCATACATAATACACTGGGGGCGGGCGCTCAACACTAGCCAATCAGAGCATATTATGTGTCATAGAGGCCACGCCTGCCCAGATACTAGCAAACTACAGATCCGGGGGGGAGGGGCAGAAACCCTATAGGCAGCGTATCGGGACAGATACCCAGCTAAGGGTCGCTCCACGCGCGTGACTTTTACAATACCCCTCCATTTGTTTCGTAGATTAATATAACTAAAGCTAAACAAATAAAGTGAGTTAAAGCGATCCTGTGTCGGGGGCCTTCTTCCTCAATGAACATCACTACAAATTGCATATTGTAGACAATAAATCCACTGACAGTGTCTGTATGTGACTTTGTTAGGGTGATAATACCTAATATATTTTACCTGGTACTTACCAGGTATTTACTCAAAAATGATCGCATATTTACCTGGTAACTACCACTTATTTACCTGGTAATTACCTGATATTTACCTTGTAAATACCAACAAGTTACCCAGTATTTAC
>JAOPHQ010000715.1:40000-42480 GCA_030340625.1 Merluccius polli
GAACAAAATGGCCGCTAAACAAAAAAAAAAAAACCCAACTTTTTTAGTCGCTCTCCACATTTAAAAGCAAACCGGGCCCCTCTAATTATAATGAAAACAACGTCCTCTCAGTGGTCCGTGTGGCGATAGGCTGTCATGGGGGGACCTTGTCTTCCTCTTGAAAAGTTGTCCCCCCCCCCCCCCCCCCCCCCCCCCCCACCCCCCCCCCCCCCCCCCCCCCCCCCCCCCCCCCCCCCCCCCCCCCCC
This sequence comes from Merluccius polli, assembly GCA_030340625.1. Taxonomy (NCBI): domain Eukaryota; kingdom Metazoa; phylum Chordata; class Actinopteri; order Gadiformes; family Merlucciidae; genus Merluccius; species Merluccius polli. The sequence goes on from JAOPHQ010000715.1 coordinate 40,247, forward strand.
CCCCCCCCCCCCCCCCCCCTTTTATCAGCGAATCCATGCCTATTCCGCCCCGCCCGCCCCTCGCCAAGCTTATCTCGGGGGAGAGCGTTAATTAGCCGCGAGTGCTGCAATTACACTTGCGTATCCCTCAGACACAAAGACACAATAGACAGCTCCCTGTGTACCCCTCCGCCCACCCCCCCCCCCCCCCCCCCCCAAACCCTCTCCCCCACCCTACAACCAATTGTACCCTGGCCCCTTAAAAAAATAAAGGCTGGCTCCCACAAATGATTGGAGGATGAGGAGGAGGAGGAGGAGGAGGAGGAGGAGGAGGAAGGGGGGGGGGGGATATTTTAAAACAACACAAAAAGACGGCATGCAGATAAGACGTCCTTATAATTGGTTTGTCTCTCCTGAGAAGAGCAGTAAAATCAAGAGGGTTTTAAGAATGAGCGGCACGTGCGTGTATGAATACACACGTCTCTTTTTGAGGGTTACGTGCGCGTGGCTGGAAAGCGGTGGCAAGTGAGGCACGTACGTGTGCCCAGATAGCTGCCGGCCAATGAGAATGAACCTGGCTGTGAAGTGCTGTTCTGCCGCTCTGCTGTGTTCAACTGCAGATGGGAAAGATTTAGAGTGTTGGACTCCCAGCCGAAAGGTGGGTTGGATTCCCAATGGCTGCACCCTACCTGTAGGCGTCGTCAAGCAAGATGTCCTAACCCTTAAAAGTGTCTCCTAGATGACTGAATAGGGATAGTAAGGGTGTTTCTTGCTGGATACTAACAGCAGTAGTAGGACTGTTGGAGAACCATGAGAGGCTTTGGTTGTGTCCAAAACTCTGGTTTCTGGTTTTGGCGAAGTAGGATGACAGTTTGCATTGGTAAAAGAAGACTGGTTTGTCCATTTTGGTTCTATATACTATACCACCACCACCATCACCACTACTACTACAGGTTTTAGTACTATTATTACGATAATTACGACGACTACTACTACTACTCCTACTACCACTAATACCAGAACTCAGTTTGTATGCAGATGAAGAGATGCTTGCTGTGTTGAGAGGAAGTGTTCACAAGTGCATCAGTATTTCACGAGGCCCCGGGCATCAAAACACCTTCCCCAGCACAACATGTTTGCTAAAAGCACTTAATCGCAACCTCTGCACTTCCTGCTCTCCAAACACCTTATTAAAGATACACACAAAAAAGAAGACACAAAGCACCCTACAAAACGACAACAGACGGCAAAACAAGAGGAAAACAATTAGAAAAATGAAGTAAAGGGATTAAAAACTGTGCTTTCGGCTCACGCACAAACTGGTCGCCGTCCAAAAGGCTGACTAGACAGGCAACTGGAGCGCTCTGAGCCATCTGGAGCCATTGTTGATCCACGGTTCATCCCGCCAGGCACCCATCCTCAAGCCTTCCTCAGGAGGACCCCCCGTCCCGGAGGAGAGGGCGGGAGTGGAGTGGAGAACTAGTGGAGAACTATGCGTTATGTGTTAGTGGCAATTTCACATTCCACAGCAGCTGCTGCTGTGGGTGTGCTTGCATTGTAGTAGAAGCCCCCCCCTTTCTCGGAGTAGGGAGTTTCTCTACCGCAACCACTTAGCGTAGACGAACATCTGGCCGGAGATGGTGCTTGTCACGCAACGCTCCGACATAAGGGGGGTGGAGCGCTGGCTCCGTGTTTTCCGCGGTGGAGAGTTTAGTGTGCGTTTCATGATGACGCAGCGTTGTAACCTGGTGATGGCAATGTCGTCCACGCTTCGGTGGTCAAGGCAGAATGGCACAGCATGGTGTCTATTCATATTTTACTACTTTAGTCTGTTTTTTTTAAGGTGACTTACAGTGAATACAGATCCATGTCGTTAATCAGCAGGTAGAGGTGACGAGGGCATCTTGCTCATGGTTGCCTACTGGTTATCCACTGATGTGGACATTCTGGGATCGAACAAGTACCTCTTGATTGTGAGTCACAACACCCTTGCCACTACACTATATACAGTATATATATATATATATATATATATATATATTATATACTATACACACACTAGAATAGACTCAATTACTCTGGACTGTTTTACAACGGTTGTCGATGGCCAAGATTCAGATGTTCTGTCACGTTAAAACACAGACACACACAATCGTCAATAACTGTCACTTCTGTATGAAGTGACAGTCAATAATGTAGCATACAGTCAATAATGTTTTCACTTTACATTCTTCCATACTTCATACTGTGGAGGG